>JADLZN010004653.1:0-254577 GCA_018155175.1 Sinocyclocheilus anophthalmus
AGATTTTTATGTACTCTGGTACATACAGTGCATTGAGTTCCGATACCACATGGTAGCCACAACACAGAGGGCATTGGTTTGCCTATTGAACCTAGGATGCCTGTGTCCCTCAATGTACGAAAGTATGGGCCATGACAAACGTTGGGTTTAGCCAAATGTGAACAACAGATTGTTCTGAATTCTTCATGAATGGTGAAGTGAAGTGAACTGACCCGTTGAATGTTAGTAGCCACTTGCTAGTTTTAAGTTTCAGTTACAAAAAGTCCCTTTGTTTATGCTAGCATATGGACAGCATATGATTAAAAGAGAAAGCTGTTGTGCTTTGTACTGTTGTTAAAACAATTTAGTATTCTGAATTTTTTGCATGAAATTATTTGACATGTTAATTGCACTAATTTCGCTATTTGCTTACATTAGCATGTTGGGATGTTGCATGCTTAGCATGTGTTAACTAGTATCTATATTTGTGCATGATATTAGCTTGTGTTTTTGTTTGTGTAGCTCTCATTTAGAGAGATGATGAGTGTAACCGGCAGCGTTCGGCTCGTGCTGTGGGGGTCATAGTAGATTCAAGCACTTCAGCATCTGTATCGACTACGCTATGGGCTACCGCGTGATCCCGCAAACCTGATTGCACATTTCTCCCTACACCGGGGCGCAGAGGCCAGACCGACCCTTGGATGTGGCACAGACAAAGCTGTACCTCACCTTAATGTTATCTTAGAATAAGATGTGTGCTGAAGGAGAGAAAGCCAGTTACATATGAGGATAGTACGGTCCAGCAGAAGTCACTCAGCAGGCAATGCCGGTTGCCCTGTCCCATGTCCTTAGATTGTCAAACATTAGCTCTGAACTGACTTTGCGGGGTATGTATGGACGCATATTTCGTTCGCACAAATTCTTTGTAAGGGGTCGGAGGTTAAGGTGTTTAACCAAATGCTTCCGAGAAGTTATGCGCTCTGTTGGGATACTCCCCATGTGTCCTGGTGCCTCTGTTATGTTGCCTCTAGGTAGAACATACATGACCTCTTCAATGCATGTCATCAGGTCCTCAAGGTTCAAAACAAGTGCTAGTACGGGTATTATGATGTTCTTTTCGCCTAAATTGACTGACAGAAATAAAAACAAGTGTTCTACCAGGCTGAGTTTTTCCGCGGACAATCATTTGTCTAAACTACTTGAAGGTGGTTGAGTAATGCTGAATGATGTGGGAACCACTCGCGCCAAGTGCGAGAACCACTATTAATACACAGCTTCATTCAAAGCGATATTTAGACTACAATGACTGTCTTCACAGGGGAAAGAGCGGGCTCATCACCGTTCTACGAGTGTCCATCGGGTCCCCAGATGTTCGCCTCGGACTCGCGCATAGCTTGTAATGTAAGTGTACTGCACGTGATAGGTACGACACCCCAGTTATAGCCTTGCGCCCATCCTGGTTATATGCATCGCCCCCCACGTGACCCTGCTGGGCACTTAACACAAGATAGTCTCAACCCAAACAACACAACACTCACAACTACCCATCGTGTTGACAAACACCCGTACTGATAGTACTGCCCATGCTGGGCGGTGACCTCTGCATCATGGAACCATAATTAGTTTGAAAGCTCACACTTTAGTTCTTAGGAGAAAAAAATAGTTTAATTAACACACTCAGATGGAACGGGGATGTGGAAGGTCAGTGTCTCTCTGTCTGTCTTGCTCTTTTCTCGCACTATCTCTCATGTTATTCACAGAGTACAATAAGCCCCTCCTTAAAAGAATAGGCTTAATGGCCCAAAAAGGCTTCACTAATCATCATGTTAGAGATCGTGGGCTGTCGTAAAAAAAGCAGTTTCTGTGGGACATGCTTTCATATAAAAAAGTATATTAAAAGGTGCATTAACTGCAGAAAAAGAGCGCGTGGCCGTAGGAGTTTCTGACTTGTTTTCCGCTTCATCGGAGACTAAACCCTGAACTCAGCACGGAACGTCTTGCTTACAGGTGATTATCTGGGCTGTGTGACACTAAAACAGGTAAACCTATATTAGACGAATGCACGATATTAATGTTTGCGTTGGCAGTATGCAAAAAACGATAATGAATAAGTAAGCCCATTGTGTAATACATGAAACAACACTCCCAAGTCTCTCCTGCTGCCAGAATGAGAGACACAACATAACCAAATCATATATTGACTGGTAAAATTTTTGTAGTTAGAGTTTTGAGCAGAACCGAACTTATATATTTTTACGGATGAGATTACATTGAGAGCCTTGAAAATAACTGTAATAAATCAATTTCTGCTGTTTTTTTTCTCAGACAGATGCAGTTGAAACCTCAACATTTTATAGTGGATTTAACATTAATAGATAGACTAAAGCAAAAGAGCTGTAAAAATAAAAATAAATCTTTCAGAGCTCCTTATATTCAAGTTTTCATAATCCATTAAAATATATATTATATATTACTCAATAAATCTGTATATATTACATTATTTAATTTACAAGTGTCATGTTTTTCTTTTTAGCCCCCCCCCCTAGAACTTCTGACCTTTTAAAGTCCCCCTCTGCTTTATTGCTCAGTCATATGCGTTATGCTTATTCGACCCCAACGCTCTGCCAAAGGCCTAGTTTCACCACTGTCACTGCACTATTAGTGTGTGTTATTATCTTCTTACCCCCAGGGCCTCCCCGATGTAGGTGACTTGTTTCTGTCAGTTGCACACCAAAGCCAGGATTTTTTTTTGAAATCAAACCGTTGCAGTCTGTCAGTCCTAAAATGTCAGTGGATGGAAATCATGGCTTTGAGAGTAAATGAGCCCATACACAACACAACCCAGAATAGCCTGCGGGAAACTCAGTTGGACGCCGAACTTACATTGATGCGCCCCCATCTTCGTTTGTGTCTCCTGCCGCCCCTCCGTAAGTCACTCACACACATTGGCTGACCTGGGGGTCAGCCGCTCCAATACCGCCTCGACGTGGTCTCATATTGCTGAAATCGCCCTAACTGTAACTGTATACCCCATACGCTGCGTGTCCCCCTGTAACTGTCTGTCTTGGCGCGTCTTTCTTCCATGATCCCCGTTTCGTTCATTCATTCAATGCACCTCCGCCGGATAATGACCTCGGATCCCCTGTCCCGTTAAGTCTCGCGTAGAGCGTCCTGCCCACTGAGCGGGTTGGACTGCTCCACGTAGAATGGGAGATTGGTTCCGTGCCCCACATTTGGACACTATTCTAGAATTGATGATTAGCCCAGCGTCGTGGTAAGTATTCTTTTGAAGTTCCTTGTGCAACACCAGAAAATGCATTCCTGAAGGGCAGACCTGAGTGAGAGTTCGCGTTTTGCGTGCCGGTGCTGCGTATGCGATAACCCATCATGGACGGAGGAAAGCGTTATGTGTTACAGCATGTGACAATGTGAAGTGCTTATACACAGAGCATCAAACGTACACCTCTGGATTAAAAGTATGTGACATATGTAGACCGTTTGCGCCATAGCACTTTGAAGAAGTTTACCGCCACATTGGTATGTTATTGTGGGGACATTTCTCACGCCATTAAAACCTAGACGCGAGAAAATAAAAACATGATTGGTTGCTTGAAACCTGTCAGCATATGGCCATACTTGAGTGGTCACTTGCTAGTCACAAACGTTGGCCAAGGTGCCAGCGGACCCTTACTGCCATCCCGATCTGAGGTTTGCTTACGGACTATGATAGTATGTTAAGTATGAGGGCTATAGTTCCTGTCTTAATGAAGACAGTAGTACTAATAAAACAGAGCGTGTTCTCTGACATAAAATAACCAGAATGAAATATTCAATTATACTAACACGCCTATTAGAGTTTTCCGTGAAGTAATAAGGTGTCAGTCGAAATTAGTGAAAAATGCCAAAATAGCAGAACTACTCTCACACTACTGATAAAAGGTCAGTAGTATTGCAGCACTGCTTCTCATCCCCGGGCCATTATGGGTAATAAAAGGTCAGCTTTTGATAAATAAACAGACAAAGCTTTGTCAAATAATTTGTGGTGGGGAAGGGGTGTAAAATGAACAGGGTGAGAGAGGGAGGGATGTGTGTGGAGTGGAAATATTAATTAAAAATGCTTCCCGTAGGACTGAGCGGCCCTTTAATTAAGGCCTTTCAGCATGTATGTTCAGCCCTCTTATTATTATTCAAGAGCTCTTCACACTCACAACGTCAAGGGTAGATGCTTGTTTAGGGTTTACATGATTGTTAGCAAATCGTTAATGTGTGTCCATAAATTCCATGTCTACTATATGTATAGGAATGTTTATGGGTTTTTTAGTTTGTTATGAATTGCCATAGTGTCCTAATAGAGAAAAATATTTAAAATTGTAATAATAATTCACAATTTACTATATTTTTTATCAAATAAAAGCTGCCTTGGTGAGCATCTTCTTTTAAAAACTAAAATATCCCACCTCGCTGGTCAGACTATAACTTTCATGGCTTTCAAAGCTCTTTCAAAAACGAATAGTTCAATGTGTCAGCATTCAAAATGCAGAACTATCTTGTCCACCCAGATCATTCATGGAAACCGCTGCAAAATAAATAATAACAGAGTCGTTTATATATATATAATATATATTCTATATATAAAACTGTAGAAGTGTTAAGTACATGTGGTAGAAAAAACAGCTTGTTTAATTCTTAAAAGGGTCATATGATGTTGCTAAAAGAACATTATTTTATGTATTTGGTATAATGAAATGTGTTTAAGTGGTTTAAAGTAAAAAAAACACATTATATTCCACATAATTTACATTATTGTTTCTCCTCTATTTCCCGCCTTTCTGAAACGCGTCGATTTTTACAAAGCTCATCGTGCTGAAAAAGCGAGGTGTGCTGTGATTAGCCAGCTATCCAATGCGTTGTGATTGGACGAATACCTCCTCAAGCGTGTGATGGAAATGTTATGCCCCTTACCATACTGTCAGGCTGTGTCCCGGAGCGATTGTGATGATGCCCTGTCAGGCCGGAACCATGATTCAAAAACATTAACACCCATTATAAACAAGGCATTCGTTGCATCAAGTGGGGACATAATTATGGCATTATAATGACTTATACTGTCTTTGCAGCGCGCCGTGGAAACATAAAACCATGTCTGCATTTGTGATCACAGAAATGACAAACAACAAGCTCTACTCTACACTGCCCAAAAAACCTGGCTGCGTGAGGAACGGCCAGAGGGTTAGAGTCAGCGGCGGCGGCCTACAGTGAGCAGAGTCCGGGGGCTAGAGTGAGCAGAGGCGGCAGGTTTGAGGAGCAGAGGGGGTGGCGCTTCGAGAACGGCCCGCGGCCAGCGATTCGACAAAGAGAGTCCGAAGGAATGGTCTGACGACCTCGGGCTGAACTCCGCTTCGTCCACGGGGAAAGCCGATCCGGCGATCCACAGCGCAAAGTTGATTTATTTCCTCAGCGACCAGCACGGATCAGCTCCAGGCATGACGAAGCAGATATCGTTATCTTTTGGAAGACCAAAAAAGTAGTTTCGCTTTCACAACAAAAAACACAGCGTCTTCACGACATGGCGGCGGCAACAACAAAACTACAGCGAGAAATAAAAGTTACAACTTCTTTCTTTGCGTGAACATTTGGGCGGTGTTATGTAAATCTTCCCACATAGCAACGTAGATATGTGGGGGCGTGTTAGAACGAGCCATTTTAGGTAGGCGTGGTTGAATCTTAAATTTTATAAAGAATATCTCTTGGATTTGAGGGGACTAGGCTTTGCAACTTTACAGATCTTCTTTAAACACCAAGAAATTGTAACACTCCAAAGAGAAAGGAAAAAATTTAAATCGCATAATATGACCCCTTAGGTCAGAGGGCATTCATGGGAAACAAGAATCTGCATAAATAGTGCATAAATCCATTATTATTTAAGTTGCTGCATTCATTCAATGGGACAATTATATACAAATGGACTTATGAGACATACTCATGAATTTGCTCTGCTTGTGTTTCATGAATGAGGCTCAAAGAGGAGGTTTCATTGTGTAAAACTAAATTACTGTTTTTAGTGCAAGAAAATTTCACTGTTGTTATGCATAGTCTTCGGGGGGGGAATTAAAATGCTGCAAGATTGCAAAATGTCCCCCTAAAGCTGGGAGATTGTACAGCAATCAGTGCTGTCTTTCAGCGGTAAAAGACCATGACCCATTGCTCCTGCTGTGGTCAGCTCTATTTGCAATGCTTTGTTAGTGTAAAGTACTAGCTGTCTTCAGCTGTAGTCATGTCTTTGCTGTGTGTGTTATCATCTCAGCATTCAAGCTGGCAAAGTAGGAGTGAATTAGAAGAACCGGGAGAAGGTTATTAGACAGCCAAGCCTCTGTGTGTGTGTGTCTGTGTCTGTGTCTGTGTGTGTGTGTGTGTGTGATAGACTTACTGAGCCAGCCGACGTTTCTCCTTGGCAAATAATCTTTAACCTTATAAGAGATCTCACAAGTGGCAGACACATTCCAATTAGCACACAGCTCATTAACACTTATTTGCATGTATGCACATATAATCACAACACAAAACCTTGCATGCATTTTAGCTCAGATAAAACATTGTCCAAAGTCAGACAATACCCTTGCACACACTTAAGATGACATTTCAGCAGTCAACACCAATACCAGTAAAATTTCACATTTAGCGGTATACAGGTTTGGAGAAATTTAGCATTACACCACTTTCTCACCAATGGTCATCGGTAGTGAATGGGTGCCGTCAGAATGAGGTCAAACATCTGATGAAAACATCACAATAATCCACAAAGAAAATTTATATGACTCCGATCCCGTCCACCCCGGTCCATTTTTATCCATCCAATTCTCCTTTTTTTGCTAAAATGTTGTATGGTTATTATTAATGACATAATAAACAGCAATCCTAAAGTACAGATATACTGTATATGTATTTTGCCCATGAAATGTATACGTGCATGTACACATCTAATTGTTGGTACTTGGTGCTACCAATACTTTAGAAATATTTATTTTATTTTAACCTTTGACATCCCTATAGACACATAAAAAATTTCCACCCATCTGATTTCCTGCCTTCTCTAGTCTGTCAATGCAACACACACACACACTTAGCCAAGCATGGGTAAACGTTTGAAATATTCATACACAAGGACTATGAAACAGAGAAAGGCAATGAAGCTGAGTGAGGAAAAAGCAAACGATGAAATGGAAGAGTACTAGCCCTGTTTGATCCAATGCAGTGAGCTCATGGTAACCACATGGTCAGACTCTCATTAGTGTAATTAAATCTACAAATCAGCTCTAAAAAACAATGACATTTATTATCGCTACTGCTGAAATGTAGAATTTGCACTTTGTGGAGGACTTCAGGATTTGGAAGGAGGTTGAGAAACTGTGTCCAACTGTACTGTAGCTCTCAGCACTTTGAATAGGAGTCCTTGCTGGGAATGAGCCAATGTAAGTCACTGAATGATTTACACTGAATGGGCTGTCTGGATGAAAAGAGGACAGAGAGATGCCAGTGCTGGAACTAGCACAATATACAAAGCCTACAGAATTTTTTTTACAAATTAAAAAGTAATAACACTGTTAAATTTAATCTTTAACAAATCTCAAAATCAACATCCAGGTTTCATACTTTGCATCGAATGTTGGGAAGTTTTACTGCAGGTTTTAATATTTTGAATTGGCTAGACATTTATATCAATAATTTAAATTATTTTAATATAATAAATTATAATATCTAATACATTATGGAATATAGATGTATATGGACTGAGCCTTTGAGTGTATATGACTCGTTATTTTATTTTATTATTTTATTGGTATTAATATTTTATTGTACATGCTAATTTTACCTATTTTAACATTTCGATTGACTTTTGCTCTCATTTAATGTTGACCTACAGATAATAGCAATAAAATAAAATAACACTGTTAAATGTGAACGCACACATATACACAGATATATATGTATGTGTATATATATTTGCAGAGAGCTTATTACTTTGCAGCATTTTAGGCGCATTAAATTTGCTCTCCACTTACTAATCAATTTGTCTTTTTGAAATATTCAGTCCGTCTGCTCACTAATGAACCGATATAATGCATGAGCCAGAAAATAAAAACAACAAGAAATGGGGGAATTTGGTGTGGCTGGATAAAATGATGATACGAGCAGGTGTTTTGAAGGACTCAGAGGTGTGCAAGCTCTCACTATTACCTTTTAAGACGGTCCCCAGACAAGCCACAGACAGATGAAAGGAATCTAGAGCGTATGACAGAAGAAGCTGACAGAGAAACAGTGCAACAGTACTCAGGGGTGTTGACGGCACTTCATAACTGATTTTGCATTTCTGTAATGCGTTTGATGTGGCAAAGTTCTCACTCTTCAATCTCTTTTGTCCTCCTGCTCTATTCTCTCAGGTGCAGGTGGGAAGCTCTGCTCAGGATCAGCGGGTTGTTGGATATATCGCTTGCACTCATCTGCATGCTATTGAAGGTGGGTGTCTATACACACACACAAATAGAGCAGACAGATTGATATGTCATATATAGTCTTATCTGAAACTAGTATATCATAGAGACTTAAATGGCCAGTTCACGCAAAAATGTAAATTCTGTCATCACTTACGCCCCTCATGTGTTCCCAACTAGTATGACTGTCTTTGTCAACACTGGAAAGTCAATGGTAAACCAAAATGGGTAGACAGACAACACAACAGCGCTTTCAGATTCAGATACTTTTATTTCGGTCTCATTGATTTAAAGTATATGCTTCCCTCAAATGCACATTGCAATTCACTGTTACACAGAACAAAATGATTATATATTATACATGGTTTTCTAAGCTCACTGTACATTACATAAATACACACATCCTGTGAGAGCTCTAATTTAATGGGCAAATAAATGTACAGCCATTTGCATTTGCACTCCGCATGGAAAATGTATAAGACCGCACTGTTGCATTTTTAATAACTTCTGAGGCTTATTTTGCTGTGTTTATATAAGCTGTTTGATCGGTTACATCAAGGAGCTGTAAAGACCGGGTACATTCACGGTGTGGATGAATCATGTTTGTGTTGGAGACTCAAGGTCTATAGAAGAGTCTCTTACAAAACAAAAACAAACACTCTCTGTTAGTCTTTGAACGTGTCTCTGACTGTATGTGATCTCTGAGGCATCTGTCATAGGAAATCAACATGTGCTGTTGGGAATAATTAAGCGAAGCATCTTCTCACAGGATAAGAACACGCAGTATGATGAATAATTAGGAGACAAGACAAGTCAGCAAAGGACTACAGTGATTTGCAAGTAAACTTGGTGACATGACATGATGCAGATTGTAAAACACGCAAGACAAACTGGCGCAAAAAGGCTCAAAAGCTTAAAATTTTTCTCCAACAATTAAAATTAATGGATGCTAACATTGTCTTCCATGATGTGCAACACAGACTGTTAAAAGAGACTGTTAATATCTCAGAAAATATAGTTTGGCGTTTCATAATCCTTTGTTGTTTATGAAGATTTTTACTGAAAAACAAAACTGACTGTAAGACAGGAGTAATATTGAGCATTTATTTACTTTTTATTGGAGGGAGTCTCTCCTTCATTCTCAAATGATGATATTATTCATGATAATTATTATAATATAATATTAATAAAATAATTAAATATTAATCAATTATGGATTTAGCATGACAGTTTTATCCAAAGCTACTTAACAATAAATATTTGTTAATGCTACATTGCATTGTTGTGTTAAATTAAAAGAACTAATAAGAATGTGATGCACGATGAAATCATTGATTTTATAGCATATAACAACTATAGTAGCTAAGTGTTAATAATATTAATTATTACTATGCGATCATTAAATAATTTTGTGTATTTTTTATAATATATTGTTTGCTTCTTACTTTGTTTTTTTAATTTTTTTTTTTTATTAATTTATTAGTTATATTATCTTTTTTGTTGATGAATTATTATTGTGGATAGAATTAAAAGTATAGTAAAGTATTGTTTTTAGAGATATCTAATATGTCATTATATATAGAGATAAGATATATAGATATATCTATATATATATAAATTATAATGCCTATTACTAATATAATATAATAGTTATGATTATTAATAATATAATTTTAGGGCGTGCAATTAATCAGCATGCGACTGTCAGGCCGCATCTCGTCAGCTGGGCATGACAATCGCATGCGAGTAATTGCACAGCCCTATATAATATTAACTATAATGCTTTTGTTGTTGGTGATGTCTTGGATGTTTTTTTGTTTTTTGATAAATGTCAAATAGATATATACTATATATATATCTATATATCTATATAAATATAAAAAGATATAAAAAATATATCAATATAAAAAATTACAGATATAAATTATAATATAAAAAGTCAATGATACTTTCAGTAATAAATATATGTGGAAATTAGTCTATTTTTATATGTGAAATGAGACATTTAGTGCCGTTGTGAAGCTATTTTTCTAGTCAGGACCACAAGCTTGAGTGGCTTTTTCAGGTTTTGTCCTGACACACACTCATAAACCCCCGGTGGTGTTGCTGTAGTCTGACTGGCGCGGTGATGTCGAGTGATCCTGACAGGTTTGTCCTGATCCTACTGCTCGTTTGCCGTATATCTGAGTAGATTTCCACACAGAGCAGGGAAACAGTTGTGTGGATATGAGCGTTCGTGTGCAACCCGTAAAAAGCATCTCTTCTTTGCTTTATCTCAGTATCTCGTGTCATGCACGCACGCCCGAATCACCACTTCACATGCAGGGCCTGTGACATCACTGCATGTTGACCCCTGTTCTCCGCTCCGATTAATCAACGTGTCCCGCTCGCCCACAGGGTCCCGGTTCCCATGACGACGGGCTCTCGCCGATCATTGCTATTCCGGGATCCACCTTCGCCTCTGTGTGTCTGCCACCTGATCTAATTATAGAGCAGGGGCTATTTCAGGAAGATAAATGAAACATGAGGGAACAAGGCAAGAAACGGGCAAGAAGGCAAGAGAAACCTGATTATGCTGGAGATGATGCTGGACAGGGACTTTCAGGGACAAGCGTGGTTCAGTTAATCGAGGAGGCAGTTTCGTCTCTGGATATTCTCAATCGCTTTTTTTCGCCCGTGACACTCTCTCTCTCTGTGTGTGTTACAGACTTTGACAGTGCAGAGGCGGATTTAAGTTATTCTCCTGACATACACACATGTATGTGAGGTTGTTCACTTGTCTTGGACATACTGAAATGTGGTTTCTTATGCAGTGTAGAGATTTTAGAGAGACTACATGAGACCTAGAGGGAAATGTTTTATAGCTAGTGTAGTTCGTTTGTCTCAAAATTTTAAATTTGATTGTCAGGCTGTCAGGATTATGGACCTGTTTAGTTGTGTTTTGCTGTTTTTTCCCCCCCTGTGTTCCTTATATGGTCTTTTTCCTGTCCTGTTGAGTTTGAGGATTTAGCAATTCTTTGTTCTACCGTTTTGTTAAGGACGCTAGACAGGTTTGCATTAAGTTCGAAGTCTGTGCTGTCTGTCTTGTCCGAGATGGTACGTCAAACAAAGAAAGATGGCGGCAGGTTAGAGCAGGTGGTAGCTATAGCTCTCGTAATATATGGCATAGTTTTAACTGTCTAAGACGGTTTAGCACCACTACATTTTTTAAATTATGTCAGATTTATCGTCCAATCTTGTAGGGAAATTCCTCGAAACAACATCGTATATATCAATTCAACAAAACGAAACCAGGACCACTTTAAATACAACAGGAAATGACGAGAAAACACCTGGGCTCAATAAACATATGAAAATGAGGAGAAAAGATGGGTCATGGAAAGCAGTGGGGAGGAAAGACACAAAACATGGAACACAGGATGACATTACGCCCTCCAGGGAAGGGCGTCCGCACCCCACAACATCAACGGGGAAGGGGGGTAGGCGCTTGGAGCCGCTCGGGACAGACCACAGGATAGCAGGGCCTCCGAGCTGGTACCCGTCTTGGTGCATGGGGAGCAGGCAGATAGGAAGCCATGGCGGAGAGGCAGACTAGAAGGCCATGGCGAACCAGGCGACAGGAAGGCCAATGGCCCCGAGCAGGCCAGACTAGGAGGCCCTGGCGGAGCAGGCAGTTCAGGAACGCCCCGCAAAAAAAAACAAAACCAAGAAATTACGGCACAAGCTGGAGCAGTTAAGGAGGCCAGGGCGGCGCAGACAGCATAACGGGAGATGAGAGGACACCACAGAGCGGCGAAGAAGAGTGCGGAGCAGAGAGAGACAGGCTCGCGCGAGGCCTGCCTCGGCAACTCATGGTGCGGCCCTAGGTCCTCACATGGAGAGGAACACCCTAACTACCCCAACCAAAAAAATCCTTGGGGAGAATGTCGGATATCGATTTCAGAGGCTCTTCGTAGGCCTAATTCGGGAACTGTGGCCCTCCCTAGGCTTGACTTGGGGACGGGAGCCCTCCTTGGGATGGACGTGGAATGAGCCCTCCTTGGGCGGGACATGGGACATGACATCCTACAGTAATTGCGGGGGGCATGCGCGGAACGCGCAAACACACAAACACATTTCAAAAGACGGAAGCGAACAAAATCAGGGCGAGAGGCGCCGCCACTTGAACTGTTCCTGTTACACGGTTATTTCTGTCACGAGTGTGGACGCCTGTGAGGAGCGAGGAACAAGGAGACACGCAGGAAATCCAGAATTATCACAAGGACTGTATTTCATCAAACAGGAATACACACCGTAGGGACAGGGGAGCTCGACGTGCAATACCAGACGAACGACCAACTCTGAAAACAGGAAGACACTTTAAAACTACAACTGGACTGACGAGAAAACACTGGGATCAAGTAAACATAAAACTGAACCACGAGGGAAAAAATGGGTCATGGAACAGGCGCTCGGTGAGAGGAAAACAATGCACAAGAAAAGCGGAACAAGGGGCACCTTTGTAGCGCGCAGCGTCGTGATACAAGTTTATAAACCTTTGCGATTAGTGTCACTTATGACTTACCATTTAAAAGTGCCTGGGTGTCCCACCGAGTAAAACTTTAGTAAATGTAATGCATTAAATTGATGAGAAACTTGACGTATGGGAAAGACATTTAAGTACCAAGGTCGCACACACAGGATTTGCCAAGCGTAAGACACTGTTCATGAGAAACATCTTCTGTTGATCCTGGATCAGAACCATTCTGTCGCCTGGAAGAACTATGTAGAATAAACCCAATCCACTACCCTCAAACCCGCAACCATACCATTTTTAAGAGTCCTACAAACATGTGTGAAATGTAGCGTTACCAAGGGTGTAGACCAGCACCTAGACACCACACTAGAAGGTGCTAGGGAGATGGACCGACATTTCCTGAAAGGTGATACACGAACATTCTGAGGAGGTGGTTCAATGGAAATGATGTGGCGTGCGCCGACAGGATCAACAAGGGAGGTTGACAGGAACCATGTGGGCTTGGTCACAATCACGGTCACCTTTCCGTACACCGTGTTACAAGGTTTCGATTTTAACTAACACCATTTTGAATTTTCTATAATCAAATAATTCAAAACAAATGGTGTCATGGTTTCACAACCAATATTAATCATGCGACAAAATCAACTTGATCATAACAATAAGGGTTTCTTGGAGCAGCAAATCACACCTATTAGACTGATAGTCGGAAGGATCATAATGTGACAAGATAGGATTGGAGTAGTGATGAGGAAAATCTTCAGGTTTACATCACAGGACTAACATACATTGGTTAAGATAGATACTTTAAAATAGAAAAACAGTTCCTCTTACAATTTAATAATATTTCACAAATGATTACTGTGTTTACTGTATTTTTAATCAAATAATGCAGCCCTGATGAGCATACAAGGCTTCTTTCAAAAATTTTGAAAGTGTATATTGCAAGTGAACCAAATTTTACATTATATAAAAATAATTGACTGTAGATTGGCCAATCAGAAACAAGTAATCAAGTAACCAGTATCTGTTTTGCAATTCCATTTGGTAGCACTAGTGGTGCATAAATTACACACTACATGTTTAAGAGATTTTTTAAAGGTTATTTTTTTACCACCAGCAACACACATAATTCTAACTTCAGCAACCATGAGAAATGCAATTAAATTGCGTTCTTTTTCTCTTGTCTCTCTCTTTCTCTTCTACACCTGCCCCTGCCAGCTCCACCAAAGCAGAGGGGAGATGTTACAGATGATCTCCTCTGTTCCTTTGCTTTACTGCTCTTTCTCACTCTTCCTGTCTCTGTTTTCCCACCCTGGCCTAATTAAATCGCTACATCTGCCATAACCGCCTCAGAACGAGTCATGAAAATGTGATAAACTGGAGGCTCCTCAGTGCGACGCTATTTCATTATATTACACTGAAATCAAACGAGTTGTTTTGCACAATGCGCTCCGTGCGCGCTTTATTAAATAAAAACCCTCCATAAAATGAAATCCAGGGTTTTATTACATTTCAGTTCTTAGGTATTGTTAGTGTAAATCTGTCTTCCTCTCTCAGGTGATTCATCGGTGCGCTGCGAGCAGTTGGATATGCTGCTGGAGTGGGGAGCAGAGTTTAAGAGGGCCACCTCGGGTCCCATGGACGAGGAGAAGGTTCTGGAAGATCAGGTGGCCTTCGATGTCATCCTTGGAGACCTCAACTTTGACAACTGCTCCTCAGGTAACAGCATTTTCTCCTTACATTCTCCTTACAAAATTGATTATACCTTTAGCTACTAAAAATATTTATATGTAACAGCTGGGTTTAACATATTTGCATGTTGTAAACCCAATTCCATGATACCCCCCATCCAGCCCCCCCAAAAACCAATGTACTATTAAAACATGGTATTTTGCTTAGAAAAAAATTGCCAGACAAGAGAGCGGAAGGAAGAGAATCATTCAGGGTGAGGAACAGAGACATACAGACTGAAATGTAGGAGTAAGGGAAAGGAAAAGAAAAAAAATATCATAATGTGGTTAGTTGTTATTTGCTATTGGTATTATTGATACCAAAATTAAAAATTACCAGAATGTGAGGAAAAACTTGGCAGAACATGTATGATTATTAGCTATTATTATCATCAACAAAATATAAATATAATATAAATGTGTATATATTATTTTTTTTTGCATATATTTCTTATATTTTATTTTATATTATACTCTTATTTATTATATTTGTAAAAAATTATATTAAATATTTGTGTGATAGATAGCCATTTTATTTTACTGTTATTATCTTGGACACTATTTATAGTAGACAATATTTGATTTATTAAAATATTTGTAATACACAAAGGCAAAATTTGAAAAAGAAACTTCACAAAACATGTATATTATATTATTAATTATAACATAAGCATAAGTATAGTATAAATGTATATATACATTTTTAATAGTTCGGTATTATAGTATATAATATAATTGGCAAGAAGGAAAACTTGGATTATTCTATTAGACAATTCATTATATTATCAAAGTGTGTGTGTGGTATATATATATATATATATAATTGTTCTATGTGTTTTCTATATCTATGTATATAAACGATATTTTATTCATATTAAATAAGTAATTCATATATTGAAGATATTGGTATATGCCATTTTATTTTGCTTACAATACGTAAAATGTCTATTAGACAGTATTTATGTATTAATTTGTAATAAAAAAAATACAAAAGTGGAAAAACTTGGCAGAAAATTTTGTTATTATTTTATTATTCAATAAAACAATTCTTGTCTTAAATTTTTTTTCAGTTTTAATTTTTAACATTTGAATACTATAATAATAAAAAGATTTTAATCTTCAGCATTTTTTAGTGAATTTATAGTTTAGAGCTCTTTATTGTAGGAGATTTTACAATAAGAATAATAATAATATAATAATATAATAATAATAATATCAGCTTGTTGTGTATGACCAGAAGGAGGCAATGTAACCCTTTCTGAAAGACTCTTTCTTTCTCACACGGTTTCTGTTTGTGTCATTCAGAGGATAAGGCTGGAACAGCAGATGTCCTTCACTCATTATAAAGACCCTGTCGTCTCAGGTCGGAGAAGACAAACCGTGGGCTTTGGTGGTTCAGTAAAGAACTTTTGACGGCAGAGAGTGCACCGAGAGCTTGGGTGTTCGTGGGTCTAGGGATAGAGATCTGCACTTTGGGTGGACCATGTGGGGTTTCAAAGAACTGATGCGACTAGTATATCTAGGAAAGCAGAGGCTGATATAATAGAAATGCCATAGGTACAAAATTTAAATATAACCATACAGTATTATCTATAGGTAGTTTCAGGACACAAACCGTTCATGTGCATGTTTTTTTTCAACATCAGATTGATGTAAGTGTAGTAAATATAGATAATAAAAGCATATATATAATAGTATTATCTTACGATATATTATATATATGTTATGCAATAGTTTAGTCATTGTATGGTAAAATATCTAGATTTTTTATTAAAGTATTTAATTAAAAGATTTCATTAGCCGGTTTTTTTAACCTTTACACACACAAAGAAGATCGTTTATAACATGGTAACAGGCTTTTTCTGAAGTGTCTCGCTTTCGTGAGATTAGTTAAGTGCGTCCATGTAAGAGCTTAACATTAGCATGCGCTACGGCTGTGCTCATCCCACGGAAAAAACAGAGGTAATAGGAGTGAGCCTGGCAGGAAAGCATATAACAACACGCGGAGAGAAGTTCTTGCCCAGCCTCCACTTATGAAGATAGATTAACGGCGTGCCAGGCCTTTACAGAACTTCTGATTTTAGGGCGCCACATTGGTGGGCATGTTCACTTCTCCTTCTATAGCACACCGTGTTTTTTCTCTCCTCTGAGGCTCCACGCCTGGTGAGGGTATGAAGATTTACAGCTCTGAAAGATGGAAAAGATAACAACTTTGTTACTAACCTCCGAAAGGGGTTACTCAACACATATTTAGTCCATGACCCAAACTTTTTTTTGGTTCCACAATTCTTGCATCCCATACTACTCACATTTTAGATTTCAACTATACCATGGTGTTCTTTGTATGGTTTTGTTACATATATTAATTATATGGTAAAATAAATGGAATTTACCTTTATATTATATACGATTACAAAAAAGTAGATGTGTTGAATTTGAGCTATATCTCCATATATATATTATATATATATATATTATATATATATACTGTATATATACACAGTCTACAGTGCATCTCAATAAATAGATGTATGGAAAAAGTCATTTACTTTTTTAGAATTCACAGTCAAATAAATCAAATAAATAATATAAATCAATGAAAAACAGAATGAAAGTAGTTTAAGTGTCTTTGGTTCTTTTAATTGTGATGATTTCGGAATGCTTGACAATCCTCAAAAGGCTGCGGTTCTCTCAGTTGGTTGTGCATCTTTTCTTCCACACTTTTTCCTTCCACTCAACTTTATGTTAACATGCTTGGATACAGCACTCTGTGAACAGGCAGCTTCTTTGGCAATGAATGTTTGTGGCTTAACCTCCTTGTGAAGGGTGTCAATAATTGTATTCTAAACAACTGTCAGATCAGCAGTCTTCCCAATGATCGTGTAGCCTAGTGAACCAAACTAAGACTCCATTTTGAAAGCTCAGGAAACCTTTCTAGGTGTTTTGAGTTGATTCGCTGATTGGCATGTCACCAAATTCTAATTAGTTGAGATAGTGAATTAGTGGGTTTTTATTAAATGTGAGCCAAAATCATCAATTAACGAACTGTTGTGAATTGCATTGATAAATACACGACATTATAAAAATTGATTGAGATGCACCTGGATATTATATAGAATATATATATAGCATATATAATATAGTATATATAATATAACTAAAATATAAATAAAAAAAATCTTTTATTTTTTCTAAATCTATTTTACTTTATCTATACTATCACTTCACTATTTGAAAAAACCTGGATGTGTTTGATTACAATGAAAGTACATCTGCAAAACAAGGATTTATCTGACTTCCTCATGAAAAACTTGTTCTGTCTGAATACACCTGTAGATATCGGTAACAACTTCACAAGATACTTTATTATTCAGATATTTTATAGGTAGGAAGTTATTCATACTTGTTTAACATTTTGTGATTTTGTTATAAATTATAAGCCTTTCTCATTTCAGTAGGCTTCATGAATCTGGTACCCCATGATTCATTTTCAAAACATTTAAAGAGGGTTTTAGAGGCCCATTGAAATCCTTAAATAAAGAACAGTAGTCACAAATAGCACCTTAATGGAAAGTACTGGAACAATCAGGAAAGGTAAGGTGCAGATGGCACATCAGATACATGTGTATGTCAGAAGCACAGTCGTGACTCATACAGATTTCCCTTGAGCTTATTTTAACATTGGTGTTACTCTCAGCGGTCCCAGTGGGTTTTGTCCCTCTAGTTGCTCTCAAGAGACCTTGATTGCACAGAGATGTCAAATATCTGCTACTTGAATGATTTAAGGGTCTTCTAAGTGGTCGTACTGTCAGGGTATAAATAGTAAAAAATCTATATCTCCAGTTCATATAAACTTTGTGTGTGTTTGCATGTGCATATTATACAGGTACACTGCTGGACACGAGTGGTCTGTATGATGAGGAAGTCAGCTCACCAGAGAGCCTACAAAAGTAAACTGAATACAAATACAAATATATGTATATAGATTATGCATTCACGTCAGACACACTCAGTCATTCTGCATTTCTCTGACAGAGTTATGGAGAATGAAGAGGGGAGAAAAGAGTACTTGGTGTTCCCTGCTAGCAAGAACCATTGTCCCAGCCAGAAGGGGCGCAAAATCCCCCTGAAAGGCAATGGCAGGAGAATCGATTACATCCTTTATAAAGAGGAAGGCCTGCAGCAAGACTGGAAAGTGGTGAGTTTTGATTAATAAACTTACTTCCCTTTTCGAGTGCATTATGCAAATAATG
Source organism: Sinocyclocheilus anophthalmus (assembly GCA_018155175.1). NCBI lineage: Eukaryota > Metazoa > Chordata > Actinopteri > Cypriniformes > Cyprinidae > Sinocyclocheilus > Sinocyclocheilus anophthalmus. Next base: position 18,971 of record JADLZN010004653.1, read on the forward strand.
ACTAAACACTGTGACTAAAATTCACAGTGAATGCAGGAACATGGGACTGCACATGGGAGGTCAATAAACAAAGGACCTCCTGTTGAGTAGCATGTTCATGCCTGTTTGGAATAAAATATTATCATACTGCTTGTGCTGTATCTGTAGTATAAAGTATATATAATTTGCAACAGAACATACTGCACTGGGTATCATATCCCACAATGCAGTGCAGGTTTGTTTGATTTTTCATTTCTAGTGTGACAAAAAAATAATAACAGCCATGATTTTAAACAAGACTTTCATTTCTTATTATTTGATCGGACACCCAAGAGTTCTGATATTTTTACAGTAAATTAACTTTACTTTTTTATCTTTAGAAAAAATGTCAACTGGATGCCACTAAATGTGTCATATAAATAGATCATATGACAACGGTGTAGCATGCTACTTTTGAAACATTTAGGTTATATTCAAAATAAAATAAAATATTAGATAATACTGCCCAGTGCTGCTAAAGTTAAATAAAATAGATAAATAAAACAGATAATAAAATGAACCCAAAAGCCATAACAAATTAACTTCCAATGAATTTTATATGAAATCCTGAAATACGATATAAGAATACTAAAGTAACACTATTTGCTAAGACCTACCTAATATAAAAAATTATAATAGTTTTAAAACACAAATTTTTTAAAGTAAAACAATATTCAAGAATACATTTTTCTAGCTTTTTTTTTTGCGACATGGCATCCAGTTGATCTTGGACAGTTAGTTTATCATTATTATTATATTATATTTTTTATACAAATCTCGCAATTCTGACTTTATAACTCACAAAAGAAAAAAAGTCAGAATTGTGAGTTGTAAAATCACAATTACAAGAAAAAAAGTCAGAATTGCGAGATTAAAAAGTCACAATATTGGACAATCCTATTACATTTGGAAAATAAAAGAGCTGAAAGTGTGTGAAATATAATGTTCTCAGTGCCACTGCGTTCAACAAGGCAGCCCAAACGACGTAAAAGGCAACATGCTGTCTGCCCAGCGATAACCTCCCCTTGCTGGGGGTGGGTCGGTATGTTGAAACACCGATGGATCTTGTATCAAACACATGTATAGGCCAGAGGACCTAGTCTGTCAGACACACACACAAACACTGCTTCATTGGCAAATAGCTACGCGAGGGATTGGGCATTATTACTTTTATGTAGGCACTGCCGTTACATTGTACATTTTTTATGCTAGGCCTATATTATTATTCGTATATGATTCTTATATTTAAATTAAACTTACAATTCATTTGCCTGCGCGGAAAAAATACCGAGCATAAACTGACATGCTTCTACTGAGGATACACCAAACGAAGCATCCGGAGGGCGATTTCCTTTCTAAGGAAATAGTGAAAATGTGTGTGATTTAAGGCAAAAAGAGGTATTTGAAAACAGGTCGTGTATACAATAACAATATCAGGCCTATAATTAAAATGTTCACACGTGCAGTCATCAATAAAAAAATGAGAGATTTAAAGGAAAGCTCATACTTTAAAGAGCGGCTACTTTCAAAAATAACTTGTTTAACATGAAATATGTTTCTTCTAATTTTTTTTCACTAGGTACGGGCACAAGAGAAATATTAAGGGAACAGAAATGTGAGGAGAAAACAGTTAGCTAGAGTAAGATGATACGTGTTATTCGCAATATGTTGGAAGTAGATTCGCTCTCGAGATCTCCGTGACTGAGAAATTAACGGCGTCAGAATGCCGAAAGGCGTCCGTCGATTCCTGTTTTCCTTCCACTTTCTGCATAGGTGAATTAGGGGCCAGGATTAAGAGTGTTCTTGCCACTGGATACTCTTGCGCAAAGGTGTGCAGCGCTGATGGGCTGGTGTGATATCAATTGGAATACTCGCACGAAAAGACACTAGAAATAATATACAATGTATGATAGATAATGAGATTATTATATATATAGGTATATACTCGCAGACTGCGTGATATTATAGTATACTATATAGTGAAAATTTTGTTTTACTAAGCTTCATTGGGAATAAAATCTACTGTACCGTATTCTAAGGTCGAAGGATAGCGGATAATCCTTATTATGTTATAGTTACACTTAGGTCTTATCTTAACCTTTGAGTGTCAATCCCAAGGGAGCGAGTGGTTGGAAATAGCACTACAAACAGCAGTTAAATAGGCTGATCTGACACATCTTTTTTAATTCGAATATTCACAGAGGTATAAATTTCTATTTGATTTATTTCTTGCTGTTATTTTAATAGTTATTAAAAACTTCTCAAATCTATCACCCCTTAAAGGATATAGAGGAGTTCAGCTTCATCACTCAACTTGCTGGATTGACTGACCACCTCTCAGTGGCTGCAAGATTGGTTGTGTCAACTGGAGAAGAGGAGACTTAGGACCCGGCCATAATTCAAAAAATCAATGCCACGGAGAGAGAGGGGAGAGGCAAAGAGAGAGCGAGAGAAGTGAGTGAAAGGAAAAACAGCAGGAGGAGGCATTCGTCAAGCTTCCCGACAGATGAGGGCAGGGTGATTGAGAGGGTTGGTAAGTCATAAAAAACGATGGAAGACATAGATGGAGAGCACAGACAAGAGAGGGGGGTGAAGGAAAGGAGAAAACCACCAATCAGCTCAAAGCAGCGTAAAGGTGTGTGATTTTGGGAACCTTGGTTCTCCATCCACCCCTGGACTCTCCGTGTTTACATCTGATCTGAAGAACAAAATTAAAGATTTACTCACCTTTGCACTTCTGAAGCTTCTCTGGGGCCCTTGAAGGGGTGGAGGCCATTTTCTGGTGCCATGACCCGGATATCCGAATGAAGGCTGTTGCATGGAAGAATGCGTACATTGACTGTTCCAGTCGTCCTGTCACACAATATGGACAAGGACGTGTACGTCTGTGTGTTTAAAGTTAGTCCACCACAAGATCTATCCCTCAGCATTCTTCAAAAGACCTCAGCAAGTGTCTTTCTTTTCTAACGTCTTTCTAAGGTTTCTATGGCCTCGCGCCATCTTTTTAGGGAGTTTATATACTGATATACAATACTGATCAAGTTTGCATTGTATGGCCTCATGTAACTCTAAGTTAAACGATTGAGAACATGTTTTGTTGACCGCTGGGATACAATGATCAAGTCCTGAAGTATGGCAGTGGCGTCATCACTGCAAACTACGGGAAAACTGAGCAATTCATGGGGATTTAACCCCAAACTCTTGGTTGATGCATGTTTCTCAGTGCACTGCCATGTTTGTCATGGCCTGCATGTTTGATGTGAACCCCCGAAACGCAATTAACAGGCTATTTTTCACACACAAGCCCCCTCCCCTTACACTTTTCCTTCTTGCAGTATTGCTGTGGCTCCATCACAGGAGAATGATGTCGTAAAAGGCATCGCAGTGTTCACTGTTTACATATTTGAGCCAAGATTGTCATCCCCTGCAAATGTTTACACACTTATCAGGCAACGGTACCCCAAGAACTACCCAGGTAGACCCACCGAAGCTCGCTCTTCATGTGTTAACACAATTGCTTTTATACTCTCTAAAATTCTCTTGTTATAAGTTGTTATTATTGCTATTATTGTTATTATTATCATTATTCTTATGATTACTATGGTTCGTAGATTTGACATTATGTGCTTTTTACAAATGACTACATTCCCCATGATGCATTTATCTGCTTTTTGCTGTGTTAGAGGTTTACAGCTATGTAGTGTAGAGCTCCGCCCTGTTTTGACTGACAGACTAATTGGCCAATCAGTATGCCTATAAACAACTTTAGAATTACCATATCAAATGCTGTGTTCCATTCAGTTCTGAATGCGCAAGGGAATGCAACTGAAGCACCAGATCCAAAAGGCACTCGGTTGTGTTAATGGTTTTTGCATGCGCATTCTCTGTAGATGTGGAAATACATACTAAAATACAATAATAATAATAGAAACCATTTCTTCATCATTGGTTTGAAAGGTTCTGAGCATGGCGAGTAACTCTTAAGACTTGGATCTTTTTAGTGAATCAACAACAAATATGAGAGATGCTTTTGAGTCTTTTTGGTCAATCAAAAACATGCAACGCATGCACTAACGTTCGGTTCCTGAATGATTGACTCTTTTGAGTCAATTATTTTTGTTGAATCAAAAACATACGGCACAACAAGGGAAATCCAGTTACCTGAATGAATGACCCTTTAGAGTAGATTCTTTTTGTTGAATCAAAAAAAATACAGTGCAACCAGGGAAGATTGTTTCCTGAATAAATGACTCCTTTCAGTTGATTCTTTGATTTATAAATCAACTCAAACACATGACTCTTGATTTTGTTCTTTTTGGTGAATCAAACACATGCAGCTTATTGCAACTTATAGAGAGATTTATAACAGCATAGTTACGACGATTGTTCATCGTGTTTTTAGGAATCGGATTTTATTGCTTGCACCGTATGTTTTTGATTGACCAAAAATAACTGATTCAAAAGCATCACTCATATACATAGTTGATTCACTAAAAAGAACCGACTCTTAAGAGTTACTGCCCATGACAATGTCTAGTTAAAAACACATTTTACATGAGTTTTTGTCAGTATTTTATAATATTAATAATAAAAGATTTTTTTTATTTTATTTGAATATCAAGCCACAAAACAAAACCTGTGAAAAGTCACTAAAAAGTCTAAAATTTTTCGTAAAAATAATTGTAAACTTGAATGTATTCATTCTGCAAATCATTTTATTTGTTTAATGGAATTCAATTTCTTTTTTCCAAAAAAAATAAATAAAAAAGGTTGTGGTTGGAAGCCAGTGATAGAAACATCCCACGTCAAACTTTGGATGAAATGCAGCATTGATCTAGTCCCAGTGCACCCTCCCGCCACTAATTTTAATCTTGCGCAACATTCTTCAATCAGGCCAGTGTGCCATAATAATTAACCCTATCCAGATCCACCAGTACTAATGCTTATAAGGGAGCACAGGGTATGATTCAGATTATCTCTTGGTAACCCATGTTCATTTAATCTGAAATTAAACTCTTCCTATCGTATCTAAACTGACGTCATTTTTCAAGGTCATTGTTAAAGGGTCAGACAGGGAGAGCTGTAGTAGAGATGCATGCAGTGAAATAATGAAGCTTCACAATTTCTCACTCTCATCGCTGTCCATTAAGATCTTACTGTTCTCTATATATTGTTTTCGAGACTATGTACTTTTTGTTGTTGTTTCTCTTTTCTTTTCTTTTTTTTTAAATTTCGAGGAATGCAGCTTGCTGCAAGCTTTCAGCTGGTCAGGCTCTCAAGGGGAAAATGGAAAGGGAAAAGCTTTCTCAGTGTCAGCTCTTTTTAAATGCATTTTGGTTCTGCTTTTTATTAAAAAAATCCCTCTTTGATTCAAAGTGTGTGCATTTTGATTATCCGTTAAAAAAGGAGTTTAGAGTTTTGTTTCACATTTTTTCCCAGTGGAATTACCATACCTATAACTCTCTATGAATTAAAAAAAAAAAAAAAAACTATTTTCAGTGTTTCTTTGATGAATAGAAAATTTAAAATGCATCATTTATTTGAAATAGAAATCTTTTGTAACATTATAAATGTCTTTACTGTCATTTTTGGATAAAAAAAAATTCTTTAAAAAAACATCTTACTGAGTAATGGTAGTGTATTTACAAAATTTAACTCTAACTTAAAGTAACAATGACTATAAAAATGGTTTTCCATTAAAGATCCCGCACAATTGTGTACTGTCCAAAATCTTCATTGTACTCATTCTGTATATCTGAAAAAATTCCACAGGAAGCAGATTACAAGGTAGAATAAATAAATGAGTCACTTCAGGAAGAACCTGTTGTAACAAATCTTTCAAAAGCAGACTGTCGTATCTCCTGTAAACAACTAGACAACTAACTGGTTTTAGGATGGTTGGATATGCACTTATTCAGGTTTTCATACAGTAGAAACAAGAGCCATTTATGAAATTCACACATTTGGATCCAAGTATATGAATACATTTACACAAGTATACATTTACTTCACCCTCAACCACTACAACCAGGGGCTATTATTTTCTTCTTCAAAAAAATCACACATCTTCTAAAATGTATTTTAAATAGTTATGTTCATTATGTTCAGTCAATTTATGTTGTATCCAGCTCAGGTTTTCGTGATTAAACATACAGCAGCAGAATAGATGGCTTGTAGAACTTTGGCAAGTGTTTGCTGTTCGATCAGAGCAAGAACTCTTATTATGACTGATGTCATTTTTCCTGACCTGAACTATAGACCGAAAGAAGATGTGATACTAACGGCGACATTTACTTTCTTACAGGCTCCATGATCTAAATTAGTTGTTTTAAGCTGTGAGTCTATGTAGGCATTTTTTAGGCTCTTTTATTTATTGGGCCCTGCAAAATGTGGCTATGTTCATACCATGTCAGAAATATGCAAAATATTATTTTAATTAAGTTTGTCGGTGGGCATAACTTGTATTTACATACAGTGGGGCAAAAAAGTATTTAGTCAGCCACCAGTTGTGCAAGTTCTCCCACTTAAAAAGATGAGAGAGGCCTGAAATTTTCAACATAGGTATACCTCAACAATGAGAGACAAAATAAGAAAAAAAAATCCAGAAATTCACATTGTAGGATTTTTAAAGAATTAATTGGTAAATTCCTCGGTAAAATAAGTATTTGGTCACCTACAAACAAGCAAGATTTCTGGCTCTCACAGACCTGCAACTTCTTCTTTAAGAGGCTCCTCTGTCCTCCACTGGTTACCTGTATTAATGGCATCTGTTTGAACTCGTTATCAGTATAAAAGACACCTGTCCACAACCTCAACAGTCACACTCCAAACTCCACCATAGACAAGACCAAAGAGCTGTCAAAGGACAACAGAAAAAAAATTGTAGACCTGCACCAGGCTGGAAAGACAGAATCTGCAATAGGTAAGCAGCTTGGAGTGAAAAAATCAACTGTGGGAGCAATTATTAGAAAAATGGAAGACATACAAGACCACTGAAAATCTCCCTCGATCTGGGGCTCCACGAAAGATCTCACCCCGTGGGGTCAAAATGACAAGAACTGTGAGCAAAAATCCCAGAACCACACGAAGGGACCTAGTGAATGAACAAACCTGACAAGAGACAACTGACGCGGAAAACAAAAAAGTCCCAACAAAGGCTACCATCAGTATCACACTGCGCTGCCAGGGACTCAAATCATGCAGTGCCAGACGTGTCTCCCTGCTTAAGCCAGTACATGTTCAGGCCCGTCTGAAGTTTGCTAGAGATCATTTGGATTATCCAGAAGAGGATTGGGAGAATGTCATAGGGTCAGATGAAACCAAAATAGAACTTTTTGGTAACAACTCAACTTGTCGTGTTTGGAGGAGAAAAAATGCTGAGTTGCATCCAAAGAACACATACCTACTGTGAAGCATGGGGGTGGAAACATCATGCTTTGGGGCTGTTTTTCTGCAAAGGGACCAGGACGACTGATCCGTGTAAACGAAAGAATGAATGGGGCAATGTATCGTGAGATTTTGAGTGAAAACCTCCTTCCATCAGCAAGGGCATTGAAGATGAAACGTGGCTGGGTCTTTCAGCATGACATGATCCCAAACACACCGCCCGGGCAACGCAGGAGTGGCTTCGTAAGAAGCATTTCAAGGTCCTGAGTGGCCTAGCCAGTCTCCAGATCTCAACCCCATAGAAAATCTTTGGAGGGAGTTGAAAATCCGTGTTGCCCAGCGACAGCCCCAAAACATTACTGCTCTAGAGGAGATCTGCATGGAGGAATGGGCCAAAATACCAGCAACAGTGTGTGAAAACCTTGTGAAGACTTACAGAAAACGTTTGACCTCTGTCATTGCCAACAAAGGGTATATAACAAAGTATTGAGATGAAATGTGTTTATTGACCAAATACTTATTTTCCACCATAATTTGCAAATAATTCTTTAAAAATCCTACTAACAATGTGATTTTCTGGATTTTTTTTTTTCTCTTTTTGTCTCTCATATTTGAGGTATACCTATGATGAAAATTACAGGCCTCTCTCATCTTTTTAAGTGGAAGAACTTGCACAATTGGTGGCTGACTAAATACTTTTTTTCCCCACTGTATGTATTATATAATAAAGGTGCACTCACATTTACCGTTATTCTGTGAATTTTCGCAGCTGTAATCCAGCCATTTCAAAGCATCCTGCGCTCCTCGCGTGCTGGATGCAAAAAGCTCATCCTGTGCAGTCCGATTCACAAACAAATGACTCTTACGTGCTGGGTCTTTTTAGTGAATCAAAAACATCGCAACCAGTGTAGCTTGATTCGTCAATAAATTACTCCTATGAGTCAGTTCATTTAATAAATCATTCAAAAAGAATCAAGAGAGCCGGTCTAAATGATTCCTTCATTGAACAAACTCACTGGATCAGTCAGTCGGCCGCTGAATCGTCATGGTTGCTAAACTGCAATATTAATGCCAACTAATGTACAGCTGATTACTTTGCACCTAATGGATCTTAATTAATGAGTTTCCCTGATAAAACATTCAATACTAAAGTACTGGCCTTGTGTGCGACAGGAGCACGTGCTTTCACTTTAATCAACCTTAAAGGGATAGTTCACCCAAAAATGAAATTTTTATGTTTATCTGCTTACCCCCAGGGCATCCAAGATGTAGGTGACTTTGTTTCTTCAGTAGAACACATTTGATGATTTTTAACTTTAACCGTTGCAGTCTATCAGTCGTATAATGCATGGCAATGGTAACAAAATCTATGAGAGTAAAAAAAACATGCACAGACAAATCCAAATTAAACCCTGCGGCTCGTGACGACACACTGATGTCCTAAGACACGAAACGATCGTTTGTGCCAGAAACCGAACAGTATTTATATAAGATTTTACCTCTAATACACCACTATGTCCAACTGTCTTTGAGCATGCTCACGGCATCCGGTGCGTGAGGTGTGTTCGCGCTCTGGCATAGTTTACGTTAAAGGGTTTGTTGATATCCAGCCGAAGAGCAATCAACCATAACTTCAGGCGAGCAGGCTCAGAAGTTGGGAATACGTGGAAAGTCACCACTCCCGAATGAGTTTGCGCGAGAGAACATAATCTTTTAGTTTTAAGTCGGTTTGAACAATCTGGATAAGCGCAAGTAAGTACCATTTGATTAGCCATCTTACAATGTTTGTGCACTGTGTAAACATTGAGTGACGTATACGCGCGAGAGATCACTTCCGGCGCTTGCGTAAACTACGCCAGAGCGCGTACACACCTCACGCACCAGATGCCGTGCGTGCGCGCCCAAAGCAGTTTTTTTGGGGGGGGAAAACCATAGTGGTATTAGAGGGCAAATATGATATAAATACTGTTCGGTTTCTGGCACAAACCGATCGTTTCGTGTCTTAGGACATCAATGTGTCGTCACGAGCCGCAGGGTTTAATTTGGATTTGTCTGTGCATGTTTTTTTTACTCTCATAGATTTTGTTACCATTGCCATGCATTATACGACTGATAGACTGCAACGGTTGGACTTAAAAATCATCATATGTGTTCTGCTGAAGAAACAAAGTCACCTACATCTTGGATGCCCTGGGGGTAAGCAGATAAACATCAAATTTTCATTTTTGGGTGAACTATCCCTTTAACCCTAGTTCTTCACAAGCTAGAGATAAAGCAGCAGCTTGGAACAAGTGACATCTTAACGAACTGCTCCACCCCAAGCAAGTAAGGCTACAAATATAGCCTATATTTGACACTTATGCCACACAATGTCCGTTTTAAAACTGCATGTACCGCGTGAGGTGTCAGATATGTATATTTCCTCTCTCTGTGATCTTGTTTGTCGTGTTTTCCTGTTTCGCTGTTGTGATAGGCTACTTCTGTTTCTGGTCGCTACAGTGCACTCACTGTATTAAAAAAAATGAAGATATAATTCCAAAAATACAAACGGTTAAAGGAACTAAAACTAATACCTATTCATGTTGGTCTTTTTCTGCAAAATTGATGAAACTGAAATCAGCCATAAAGTAACATTAGCTGGTCAGTAGCTAGAGACTGACTCGTTATGAATAAGACAAGGCCTGCAATAACCTGAATTTAGTCTCTTCTTACTTTGGCTTGTTGCCACACAAAGTTTCTACTGTAGTTGTGCAGGTAGAAATGTGAAGAGCTAGTGATTTTGTATTTGTGTATCCAAAGTTGTTATTCTTACTTATAGACTGCATCTGTAACTTCTCATTTAGTTAAAATGGTCATAATCATAATTTCTATGTCATAAAGAGGAAAGCTACTGACAAGCAAAGAGTGAAACAGCATTTTCAATCAGCCCCTCTGCCATATTTTAAGCATTAGTTTAAACAGGTAAATGCATGTGTTGGCATGAACAGGCCTTAGAAATTACCACCTCTTATGCACTGGGTTCTGCAAGATATATTTTTATTAGAGAAATAGTGCATGTTTGTAGGATAGCCTATAAATAAAAACAGGGAACTGTAGGCCCGTATTAGGCCTTAATTAGACCTCTAGGACTCTGAATAGCATGTACTAGTCTCTTCGTGGTACAAGACAAACACACTGAGTATGAACCTGTAATAATTGCTTTGTGATACAATTAAAATGATATATGTGATGTTTTGACATAGGCTTTTAAAAACAGACCAGCTGGCAGGAGTTGGGAGATAACAATTGCAGGTGAAGTGGGGATAGACTGAAAGATAACTATTTCCGCTTATTGGTGAGTAGGGCTGCCTCTAACGACGATTAATTGATTAATCTTAACGATTAATTTCCCACAAAAAAATCAACAATTTTACTTAAGAATATTTTATTAAACTATATTTTATTAAACCAAATGAAATCCAAATGTAAAAAAGTAAAGTGCAACATAGAGTGCAAGAAGCAAGTGTCCATCTCAAATCACTGAAATCAAAGTTCAGTATTATAGTGTAAGAATGACAACATATCCACGTGTTCTAGTCTACTAATAATAAAATTATAATCAAAAAACACTTTTTAAAGGAGTATTTACCAGAAATATTATTTACCAGAATTTATTTAGGAGAAAATGTAAATGTGCAGTATTTCTGAAAAAAAAAAAAAAAAAAAACTTTTTTCACTTTTTAATCTTTCAATTAATTGGAGATGCTTTTGATGATTATTAAAATTTAATGGAACCATTAAAATGGAATCCGGAAAATAATGGAAAACAGAATTTGGTAAAGATAAAACTGTAAAACTCAATTAATTAGACAGGCCTTTTGATTAATAAAATGTAATTTAAGTATTAAAACAGAGTATAGAAAAATTTAAATGGAAAATAAAAAGATTTAGAAATAAAAACTGATTTCATAGTGCTCTTAAGATATTATTTTTATATATATAAAAATAGATGTAAGGATCCATAGCCTTTAAAATAACTTAAATAACTATAAATAGGCAAAGAGGCAAATAAGTAATTAGCTCAAAATAAAGTATAAAAAGCAAGAAACATATGTTTGGATTAGAAGGCAGCCAAATTGTGTTTTTTTAAAATGATAATGTACCGCAACGGCTGCAGAGGGCGCCAACGGCCTGACGATTGTTTTTACACATTGCTGTGCGATCTAATCCTTGTTTAATATTGACCAAGCACCATTTCATTCAAATCTCCACTTAATCTTATTAATATTTGAATATTAGACAGAAATGCTATAGCCATTGTAATTAAATGAATATGTGGACATCAAAACGTATAAACTCAGAGCGAGGGTTTGAGCTTTTATTTTGAAACCGCGAAGTATTCTCCTGTTTTTGCATAGATTTATAAATGATTTACCTTACAAATCTGATGAAATGGCGCACGTTGCGTTCCCAGATGGAGGTTATAATAAACCCAAATTCACAACAACATGCAGAGATGGAGTTTGAGACGCTCCACACATGTAAATGATAACAGTTCCTGTGGAACTACTGTGAACGGAGCAGCTGTGTGACGCATGTACATAACTAAAGCGCATATACTGTATTAGAATGCAATCGTATTATAATTAGATTAATAAATAGTAGCGTTGTATAGCGTTTGTGAACTCACAATTATTATTTTTAAATGGGTTTAATATATCATGCAGCCTTGGAAAACGGACTAATAATGTGTTTTATACATTCTCGTCTGTGAAATGTGCCACTTCCGGTATTTTGCCGGTTAGTCGACGCGGGCAAAATGAAGTCGAGGATTTTTAAAAATCGAATAGTCGAATAAAATCGACAAATCGCGACAGCCCTACTGGTGAGCAAAATTATATGACAGAGTGTTACAATTGAGATGTACAGCTGGCATCTCGGCTGTATTGTCTTCAACAATATAGTCTAAGCTTTGGGATCTGGAACTTCCTGACTTGAGAGATTTTTATTTTTTGCAAAGCGAGAGGACATTTTCCACAATATAGAAAAGTTAAAGCTGTAATTTCTATCTAATATTTCACTGATATAATACAGCATAGTCTTACATGTATCATATGCTTTAATTTAGTTATTTTGTCCCTGCAAATTAAAACAGAATTAAATCTGCTTTCTAATATTTTGATATGTGTTAATGACAACCTATATTTGTACACAGCTGGCCATATAAATATAATGTTACATAATAATGCATTGCAACATAAGACAAGTATACTTTGAATGTTATTGTAACATTTTCTATGTCTTTTATTATTTAGCCTATTTTAATGCTGTTTCAGCTACATAAAGAAGTTTTAAAAAGCCCCTCAAATTTATGCCCCTGTGCATGTGGCACACAAATGACCAATAGGCTATTAAAGAAATTCCTTTGAAGCTTGACAAAAAAAAAAAGAAACAACAGGATACCTTTGTTACATTCAATAACCTAAAAAAACTCCACTGGGAATATGAGTAATGGACACTAAGTTCTTTCCCTTTGGCAAGACATGATTTAAATGGACGGTCACATTAGCTGAATAGTTCTGCAGAATAAAACACTGATCTGTGAATCATCAGGAATGTACCTTAACGTACATGGTTCTAACACACTGACATATTTTAATTACCGGTATATATTTTATGTGCTCTATATGTGGCTTTAAAACAAGCCTTATGACAAAAAAAAAAAAAAAGAGGTTGTTTGGTCTTTTCTAGCTGAGAAGGGGGCGTTTGAATCTTAAGTGAAACTGTCCATGTGTGTCTAAACACGAAAATGCCAGAAGTTCACACTATTAACATTGCTGATGACATTTGTCATTCATTTGCAACCCTTTTCGAAAGAGGATGTGATACTTGATGGGACATTTTTGCCTTCTAAATGTGGTACCAGCGTGCCTTTAAGGATGTTCATAACGGCAATACATTTTAACAATTAGATTTAAGCTAACAAGACTATTTTTTTTTTATTCAGAATAACAATGAGATGCTAACTAATGTCTTTTGAAGTTACATATACATTAAATCACAGTTTGAATATAAAAGGTATTATTCTATCAATAAACATATAGGTTATTATTATATTATTATTATTATTATTATAAGCTCCAGAACGTCCATATATAACCTATTCATTCTTTCATTCTACTAGTAACAAAATACAATAATAAAGTCAAAAGTTTACATACACCTTGCAGAATCTGCAAAATGTTAATTATTTCACCAAAATAAGAGGGATCATACAAAATGCATGTTATGTTATTTTGTGCGGACTGAATAAGATCTTTCACATAACAGAACAAACTTTTAAACGGGGTCATTTTTATAAATTCAACTATTATTTCTCTTGTGGACTATATGTAAACATCTTTAATGAGAAAAATATTCAGGTCAGTACTAAATAAACAAAAACATGCATTTTGTATGATCGCTCTTAATTTGGTAAAATAATTAACATTAGCAGGATCTGCAACTTGTGACTTTCAAAAAAACTGTATATGTTTATAATATATGGGTCCATTTCTCGTCTTTTTCTTCGTCTTGATTATATACATTCAATCACATTTTTCTATAACAAGTATTATATAACAATAAATAAAAAAAGAATTATGAGTTAAATAATAATAATAATAACTATCATTATTATTACAGCAACAGAACAAAAACAGGAATCAAATTAGATGCTAATGTTTTTATTTTATTTACATACGTATATTCAATCATATTTTCTATTAAAGTATGTATTCTAGCAGTAATAAAATATAATTTTATTAAGCTATTGTTGTTGTAAAAACAGGAATAATTTATTGCATAATTTATTTTAAAAATGGACTGGGAGGGTGTAGTTCTCCCAAAAATGAACAGTCTGACCTTCCAGCCAAATTGTTATATTTGACCAAACTATTTTCATTTTCTCATATGTTTTTCTCTGTTTAAAAGCCACGATATTTGATAAGACTGACAAAACTGTGTCCCCTCTGTAATACCAAATACATTCATCAAAATTCATGACGCTTTTGATGACGCTTTTGTGTTTGGAATGGCATGAGCGTGAGTCTAATGCATCTAATTACCTTCTAGTATAATAATGGCACACTGTGTTCAGTACTCCAGTGTTGTTTTGTTTTTTAGCCACTGTAGCGAAAGAGGAAGTGAAAGCTTTGCTGTTAGGGCTGTCCCTCAAAAGGGCATTGCCTAAATATGACTTGTGAAGGTCAGAAGCACGTGTGGGATGACGGCAGATACTGCCGGACTTTCTTTATGTGTGGGTGAATTCAAACCAAAATCTCCCTCCTCAAATTTCACCCATAAAGGGATATTCCCCTCACAGAAGAGTGTGTATAAAGTCTGACTGCCTGGACAATGAGCCACACAGCAGCAAGTCCAGCTTGAGTGCTTTACATCTAACAGACTCTCTGTACATCCAGCCAATCTAATACAACAGAACGGCCAAAATGACCGCCTCTCGCTTCGTCATTTTCTCCGCAGTGGTGGTGCTTCTGTGCGCAGTTAGCTTCAGTGAAGGTAAGATGGAGGAGAAAGATAAATTAACATATTGAAAAACAAGGCAATTTAAAATATGTATAATATTTCATTAATATCTGTGCAACATACAGTCTAGATGTATACTGTTTTAACAAAACTTGTTTGTGTATTCTTGAATCTAGGTTTGCGTATTGGACCACAAAGGTGCTGTTTTACCTTTTCAACCCGTCCTGTGCCAATCAAAAAAGTGGTTGAGTACAGCATGACAAGCCAGCAGTGCCCCAAAGAAGCCGTGCTGTAAGTTTCACAACAATATATCTCTGTTTGTGTGTGTGTGGGAGAAAAATTACAATAGTGTTGTTATTATTATTATTATTATTAACACCTTTTTTATAGCTGTTGTTTTATATATTAGAATTATTCATTTGATTATTTTTGTTTATTATATTAATAATCAATATTATGTTTAAACTGGTTTGAACTAATATGACCAGCAGAGCAATTCCTTTGTGTTTGATGGTATTGAATTTCTCTGAATACAGGTTCAAGACTGTGAAGGGTCATTACGTGTGTGCCAAACCCACTGACTCATGGGTAAAGGAGAACATCAAGATCATTGACAGCAAGAACGTCGGAAGCCACGGGACCTTGTAATCATGTTGACCTGCGTCCTCCAACTTCTGAACCATTTTGGAAGCACTGGACAAGTGTGGAGTCTGAGGAAAACTTAAAGAAAAAAAAAACTGACAAATGCATTGTCACTAAATAATCAGCATATTGAAGCTATGGGGTTAAACAATCCAGAATGTATGTTGTTTGAATTGTTTATCTATTTGACTCGTCTGTCATTTGTCTTACTAATGTATCTCTAAAAAGAGTGTTTTGTACCGAAAGATAAAGTATTGCAGATAATCAACCTATATCTTAAAGTATAAACTAGTTTATAAAAGAACATGGAATGAATCTGGATATTTTTGTAATGTGTCATTTAAGACAACATAATTATGATCACGATCTGTTACTTATATAAGTTTTTGCTAATGTAACCTCCTCACAATAAAGACACTTGTTGGGTCACTATTTGGCTTTTTTGATTTCATCTGTGTAAAAATAATCCTGTGTTATCTTTCACCATGAGTCTCACTGTTCACACTTACAGAGGTGGTCAGGTTTCAAGATTTCTGTACATTTAAAAAACCGTTAACACTCATGTACACTCTTAAAAATTCAAGCGATGCCATAGAAGAACCATTTTTGGTTCCACAAAGAACCATTCAGTCAAAGTTCTTTAAAGAACCATCTCTTTCTTACCTTTTTATAATCTGAAGAACCTTCTTTCGCCACAAAGAACCTTTTGTGAAACAAAAAAAAAAGATTCTTCAGATGTTAAATGTTCTTTATGGAACCATTTAGACAAAAAGGTTCTTCTATGGCATCGTGAAGCACCTTTATTTTTAAGAGTGTATTTGCATACAAGAGACTGTTAACATGCAACCTGCTTAAACTTTAGGCTATTTGTGGAAATGTTGCCACAGGTGTACCTTTGTTGTCCTACAGGTGCTATACTCTATTTTATATAGAAAAGTTGTAAAAAAAAAACTTATCTACTCCCTGAAGGTTTCACTAAAATAACAATCCTATCATATCGCACAGATCTGACAGACAGCAACGCCACCTCAGTAAATTTGTGAAACGTTAAACTGAGTTAATACCTATATAATATAGTTTAATATTAATAATACAAGAAATAACCGTTAAAGTAGAAATAGGAGAGATATGAACGGCATCTCTCATTCAAACTCGCTCATCGTTAGCATCGTCAGTCCTCTCCGCATTGGATTATGGGAAATAGTGCTTCAGCGAGTTTACATTGGTTGTACCATAGATGGGCCGCTATATGTAAGCCATCTGCCATATTGGAATATCCATGAACACTTAAGAGCAAGTTGCCAATGCATCTGCACTGCAACTAATTATACACATGTATGAATATCTGTATCTTCAGAAGAGGCTTTTGCTAAACTAACACAATACAACAAGATGAAGCCCTTAGCTAAAAAGGCATTTAAAAGGTACTTTCGTTTAAAAACCTGTAATATTGAGTTAATACATATTAAAAACACAAACCAACTATTTAAATCCTGGTGGTTTTTACAACCAACCAACGTCAAGTTGACTGTTGCAAGATGGCGGACGCGTCTACGTGCTTGGAGCGGTCGAATGAGGAATCTATACATATCTCTTGGTTGTACACTCAAAACCAGAGAGGATTGTGGGTAAAAAGTATTTAACGAATGTAGGGAATTAACTCATTCACTCAGACTTCGGACAGCACTACAAAATGGCAGACACCCGATATAGTGTACAATATAGGGAATAGGGAGCCGTTTCGGACACAGCTCTAGTTTCTGTAAACCGTACAAAAAAGTAGACGCTGGCCGCTGTCAGATTAGCCAATCAAAAGGCTTTTTCAGGTGCTTTATGCCTGTCAATCAATTAGCGCATTTAAGGAAACAGTCCATGTATGAAAAGCCAGAAACGGAAAGATTATAAATTGGATCGTTTGGATAGTTTATCATCAACAATGTTTTAACTGTCATAAAGGCTGAATCAAATAAAAAATACCAAAAGCAACGAGACATAAAGAAGCAAGATGAGACTTGAGTGAAAACTGAAGCTTTTCATCGCTGGACAGGTCTGAGCGCTTTAACACGCTTAAAAAAAAAATATGCCGAAATGTGATTCCGCTTGACAGGTAAACATACGGTTACGCTGGGCAGAGTACAAAGAAGGGGCATGATTACATCTGACAGAAGTTATAGATTGTCTACGCTATAGCAAAAAAAATAAAAAATCATACGAAGACAAAAAGTAGATTCATCACTGATTCATATTTGATCTGCTTCCCTCAGACTCTGAAACTAAACAGCATGTGAATAATGAGGCAAGCATTGTTTACTTAGGCCTAATAATTGCAAAAACAACTCGTCACTAGCCCAAGATTTTCCCCAGACTGTACATCATTAATAAGGCAGTTCTTTTGGGGTGTTAAAATGGCTCTGTAAACCAGATGGAAAGTTTGGAAACAGTCTATGACCTTATGCGTCTGACGTACAGTGAGTGGTGTTTTCAACCACATAGATTTGTGGTCATGTTTATTCTACTGTTGAACTTGAGAAGATGTAATCTTCAAATATAACAGTTTAGTTCTCTTTTCTGCCCGCAAATACATGTCATGTTTGTAATAGGAAGTGACGCTGTCCATTTTAGATCCAGATACTGTATGTATGTACGTAGCTATATCTGTGTGATTTGACCATGTAGAGGTAGTGGGACTGGGATGCAGGATTAGTTTCTGAGAAACTACAGTGGTATTTGGGTATATCAACCTTTTTCAGACCAAGGACCCTTTAGAGTTTAAGCCTGGCCCCTAATCACATTCTTATATTAGCATATGAATGTATCTACATCCTACTTATATTGTTTACATTATTGTATATACTGTACTTGTACGCCTTCATTCTAATGTTACTGAATGCATTTTATGGTAGGGAGAAAACGACATTTTTAAATGAATTTTAATTTCTTAAATTTATTTTATTTATGAAATGCTGAAAGTGTTAAATAGTTGTGGATATTAGACTACAGCTTTGGCTACAGTTTGTATGCAAATAGAACACCTTCACATTAGAGTGGATTTTAGCTTTGGGGGGATAAGAGGAAGCAAGATGAATGTGTCTGTGTAGATGCATGTGGTTTTCAGAAGTATGATGGGTGAGAAACATGTTGTTTCTGTCGTATTAGCAGCAGCACAGACTTTAGACCTATCTGAATCCAGGAGCAATTCTTAAAAAAAAAAAAAAAAAAAAACTTAACTTTATGGTTCAACTTTCAGTTTTCGCGACTGACCTTGGGGGTTGGTGTGATTTTTCTTTAGTTAGTTTAGCTCTATACCTAGTGCTGTTCTGGAGTCCATTACTGCCACCTACTGATGAAAGTTTTAGACTTTTATTTGGAAACAATATTATGTGAAAATATTATGTTAGATAATACGTCCTAAATAATTTGTATTGATATTACAGTACATTTCCAGACACATAATGCTTGACTAAAAAAAAAAGACATTTTATATTGAATGTAAACTCACAAGTAGATCACACTTTTTTGCTACTGCCACTAAGTTGAAAAAGAGATGTTAGTTTGTATTATTTAGTCTGAAAAAAGCTACATGGTGGCTGAGTAGACTTTTACTTTTTACGTTAGTCATTTAGCGGACGTTTTATCCAAAGCGACTTAAAACATAAGAAAAAGTAATCAAAACGCAAAGCTATAAACTCTATAAATATATATACTCTATAAATACTATGTATATACACATTTAAGAAAAGAAAAGAAATTAAATAAAATGACAAATGCATACAACAACATTACAAAACTAAAACATTTAAATGAAAACAAAAAAAATAAAGCTAAAACAATTCAAAATATTAAAGAACAAAATGTATGAGTATAATAATGATTCTAACAACACTAAGCCAAACACCAAAAAACAACTAAATATGTGTATGTACAACCACAAACCAAATACACATATACATATACTGTATATATAAATACATTCAATATATATATATATATATATATTATTCATTTCCATTTTGTATGTTGAATACTGAAATGAACTAAATTAAAATAACTCAAATTAAATAAAACTTAATAAAAAGCCTATATAGACATAATAAAAAAACTAATAAAATGACAACATTACTACAAATGTAACTAAAACTAAAATAGATAACTAATACAAATCAAACTACATTAGTTCATCAGTAATCCCAAATAAACAACACTGAGCCAAACACACATGCTAAAAAAAACAACAACAACTTAGTAAGAAATGGTTATAAAAACTGAAACAGAAATGAAACAAGTAGTGGGAAAGAGGAGAAATAAAAAGCAATACTTATTATCTGAGTATTGGCTGAGTTATATTAACTTCTCTATTAGACTAAAATGTTACTAGAAAGAAAAAATTGGGTTTCCTGAAGTGCTTTTTTAGTGAATCCGAAAGAAAAGTACTTTTCACATACTCACATAGTGACAAAGCAAAAGTAAAAATAAATAAATAAATAAAAAAGATAATCTTGTACTGTCTATTCAATGCTTTACTCATCGAGTAGCACCGATAAGTTTTAAAGCTCTTATTGGGGGGCATATTCTCATCTAAAGGTATGGGTTGATCGATTTGTGATTAATTAGATCTCGAATTAGATTAATAGCATCTAGTGGCTAGGCTACATCATGGTATTAGATGATTTTGAATATGAGCAGGCCTCCTCAAATTAATAATTTTACATGTATTTATGTATTTTTGCATCTTGGATTGTGCCTATATATAAGGATAGAGGAAGACAAGGTGAACTAGAATCCTAGTAATATCCCTGGAACATATCTTGTCTTTAAAATGCAACCTTGTAAATAGGATTTTTAAGGATTGTAATTTATTTGCAACAATTAATGAAGCCTTCAGCCTCGACCCGACTTAAAGTCTTAAGACTTGACTTCGGACTCCAGCTTAAGACTTCAGACTTGACTCAGACTTCAGATGAAAGACTTGTAGATGTGTCTGATAGATACCTATACTTGTGATTTTCTTGGGGGAAATAAATGGCATGAACAAACAGATTCATGATTTGTGATACTTCAGCTACTATCAGTTATTTTGAAGTGTCACGAACAATGTAATCTTTCAGTTCATCAAACATTTCATTTTTTGACTGCTAAGTCAATCTGAATGAATCTGAATGAATTAAATTTGTACTTTGTAATTTGTACTCTTTCTCCTTAATTGCAGGGAGAGAGGTCTGTGTCCAGAGACTGCAGGGTGAGCAGTTTATTAATAAACAGTCTATTATAAGGGTCAAATGTTCAACTATTGTATAAATGATTTATGTGTTTGGGTTCAGTTATTTACTAACATATAAATGATGAAATTATCCTCATGTAGTAACATTTTTATCTTCTACTGCATACATTTTGAAAGCATTTTGAAACTTTTAATTTAAATGTATTATATATTTTTTTAAAGTCAATATTAAAGGACACTTTGATAATGGGTAATGCAAAAAATATAATAAATAAATCTTTAAAAAATGCACATGTATGTTGAGCTACAAGGCCTGCAATACTAACATGTGAGGTCTTGGGACTTAAGAAAACATGCACACAACTGAAAGTAAGTGTGAACGAATGTCCCAGGTTTGAAAAAAATGTCAAAAGCTCAGCACTCACTAAATCCACACCATCTCTAATACTACTACTTCAGAGCATCACAGTCCACAGTCACATCTAAACCTCTACTGTAAAAAAAATGGACTGGTATGATTTCAGTTAGACTAGAATGTTTGCATGTTATTTTAAAAAGACAAATTACTATTTTAGTCAGACTCAAAATAACATTTAACTGTGAATGGAAACCCTTAAGTATCACAATGTTTTTGTCTTAGTGTCACTAACTTCAAATGAAAAGCTGCCCTTTCCCCCTCATTACATTTGCATATTTTAATTCTGTGAATCAGTTTAACTTATGCTGAATTATTCTAACTTCTCTATTAGACCAACAAGTGTCCCTAGAAACTAAGAGGTGGTTTTGTTTTCTTAGAACAGGGGCTCTCAGTCTTCTTTCCAGTGGTCCAACATCTTAAGTTTAGTGTTTTAATTAAACACAACTGAATCAGTTAATCAAGGTCTTTGGGTTTATTTGTGAGGAAAGGGAACATGTTAAGCACCTGATATTTGGTGACAGTGCAATTCAAATTTTATTATAAAATCTTTTGCCTTTGTTCATTTAATGCTGAGCTTGACAGGCCTGAAAAGAGGAAGCTGTGTGTTTTCCTGAAACATATTTTCAGTGAATCAGAAAGTGAAAAACATTTTCACATGAGTGACAAAGCAGAAAAATGGACGAGGAAAAGGAGGAGCTAAAAACTACTTTCATGTAATGTTGATACTCAGAAATGGGTCTATCTGGATGTATTTATGAGGAATACGTCTAAACACATCAGCTGTGAGATCCTCAAGCTCTACAGAACTTCTACTGATTCTTTCTGTCATTGTGAAGAAACATCTTGAAGAATGAGAAGCCTGATGTCTGTGCTGTTCCTGGTGCACAGACTTGAAAGGGTTTATTTGTGTTTCAGTTGTGAAATGCTGACTGTGTACTGACTTTTGTATGGACTATACAAAGGTTTGTTTATTTTGGCATGATCATATAGGATAAAAATAAATGAGTGATTTAATGCAACAGCTTTGTACCACGAGAGGAGCTGTGACAGAGCAGACGCAATTCTCCTGCTTCTTCATTTTCTCCTGTTATTACGCTTACAGGTGAACTCCATAAAATAAAAATTAAACCATTTAAAATAGAATGATGCTTTGACTATTGTAATAGATCGTGAATATGAACAGTGGCATTGGTGAGGTAGTCAATGATCTGTTATGTATGCAATACAGAAAAAAAGTGCAGCCTTGTGCAATTTTTGGTATCAGAACACCATCAGGAAGTACTGTCTGTCAGAATACACTATTATAACATGGCTAAGCATTTCAACTATCTTGATGAAAAATGACTTATTCTGATGGCACTGATACATTCATTGATATAAATATTTACTTTTGAGAGATGAACTAAGGATTTTGAGCAATTTGGGAACCCATTTTGTGATGCTGGTTGTATGAATTGTCTTGAGAAATGCAGTTTATGTTAAGGATGAATTGAGAAATGTACTAAAGCGACTGAGAAAAACTGTAATACGTGAAATATAGTTGAATTGAATACTGAATACTTGTTAATACCAAATCATTCAAATGTAAACTAAAAAAAGGCAATGTGAATGTAATGAAATGTAGAGGCAATAGAATTTGATAATTTTTGATACTGATGATTCTAAATTAGACTGATTGGGGTAAAAAGGGACACTGAAATAAATTAAATGAAAATGTTAAGTACTATTATATTCATTCTTTTGTAACTGTGTAACAGAAAGCTTGAAGCTCTAAAGGACTTCCTTTTGATTCATTGCGTCAGTGTGAAGAAAGATCAATAAAGAATGAGAAGCCTGATGTCTGTGCTGTTCCTGGTGTTCTTCTGCTCTGTGCAGATGACTTCAAGCGGTGAGGGCTCTTTTTTTATTTTCATTATTGAATCAAGACAAAATGTATTGTTTTCAGCTTTGCATTTGGTGATTTAAAATGTGGCGACATTATCAAATTGAAAACTTTTGTCTTATTTCTCCACATTTTTGCTGTCATTTCAATTGATGCAGCACAATCAAAGTGCTGTGTAGAGTTCACTGATGTGAGGATTCCTCTGAAACAAGTGGCTTCTTACTACTGGACCAGCAGCAGCTGTGCCAGACGCGCTATTGTGTGAGTATCATCAATCTCATATCTCATTTCAAAACTGTAAAGCCAACCTCTATAAGACACTCCATTAAAAGAAAAAAACGTATTTTTAGACCTAAAACTTATTTTTGTTTCTTTCCCATCAGGTTTAAGATAAAAGCAGGGAAAGAATTCTGTGTTGATCCAGAGACCCCCTGGGTGAGCGGCCATGTTGCTAAAGTGGACAAAAGAACAACAGTCTAAAAGAAGCTACACTGTTTCTATTTGAACTGTGCATTTCATATTCAAACCTTGTGCTATTTCCAGTTTGTATATAAAATATTTTATTGACAGAATAATTTATGTGATTGGGTTCCGTTTTTTAAATAAAATATCAATGATGATCATAAAGTGGTAACGTTTTTATCCTCTATTGCATACAGGTATATTAAATTGTATTAAAATGTATGCATAATTAAGAAACAAAGTATTTGTTTTAAATATCTCAGTCAGACTATCATGAATGCTATAAAAATAACTAAAACCAAACATATTTCCCTTCTCATGTAAGCACTAAAATACTATATACTTGTTATTGATAGAATTAGAAGAATTAAATATAGACAGTGTATAGATTTTGGTATACTATGTCCTTCATGGTACTGTCCTGCAGTCATATACTGGCATCTAATGGTGGAGGTTTTCAGTCTGATAGGCTTTCAGTGACAAAGATAAAATATGAAACTATGCTGGAATACATGAGATATTATGCAAAGTTTTCCCAAAGTATTACAGATGATAAAACCATGCTAAAAATTCTTGTCGACTGTAACTATAAGATTGCAAGATTACAATTTGCAATGGACTGTTTGCATTATAAGTGTATCCTAAAACAAAAATAAAAACAGAAAGAAAATGTACAGAAAGTTTCTGAGAAACTCATGTTGTCTTATGAGTTTCTCAAAGGACATTGTGGATCCCCGGATGGATCTTCAAAAATTTTCTGAGACTCTTTTTTTAGGGATGCACCAGTATCAGTATCGGGCCCGATACTGAGCTCCTGTACTCATACTCGTTAAAATGCCCCGATACCAAAAGCCGATACCACACAGCATGTGATAAGTGCCATATTCAGACAAAGAAACACTGACAACAGACAGCAGAATGGAGTTATTAGAGATTAAAAATGTCTACGAAGTATATGTATGCAATGAATATAAAACATTCAGTATTAATGCCTGTATAGCTGATGTGCGCGAGCTGGTAAGCAAATCACGCTGAGTGGATTGAGCGCGCAGGCAAGTACCAAAAATAAAAGTATCGTATCAGGCAAGTACTGGAAAAAGTGGTATCGGTGCATCCCTATCTTTTTTTCTTTTAGTCGGAAAAGTTGAATTATTGTTTTAGTCTGATTGAAAATAGCATTTTAAAGTGAATGTCTGACTCCCAAGTAAATCACACCTTTTTCTCACTGTAAATGAAAAAAAAAAACATCTGCCTCGTTTTTTCATTACATGTGCATATTTTAGTTCTGTGAAGAAGTTCAAATAAAAATTCAAGCCCCTGCCCCTTTAATCGCCAACACTAAAGTACACTTTCAGTCCGATCTTGGGGCCCCTGGACGGCGAGGGCATTTATTTCACATCCTCATTGAGGGCCAAGCACCTCTAAAGTTTAATAACAGTGAGTTTACTAACTTCAATAAAACACACCTGAATCAGTTAATCAAGGTCTCTGGGTTTACTTGTGAGCGAGGGTTGAAGGTTTAGCATCTGATATTTGGTGACAGCACAATTCAGATTTGATCATTAAATTCTTCACGTTTAGCGCTGAACCTGACAGGCCTGAAAAAAAGGAAGCTGTGTTTTGTTTTCCTGAAGCACATTTTCAGTGAATTTGAAAGAAAAGTACCTTCCACTTTCTTACATGAACAACAAAGCAGAAAAAGGATGGGGGAAAAGATGAGCTAAAATCAACTCTCATTCTGCAATGTTGATACTCAGAAATGGATTTGCATGAATGTCTTTATGAGGAATATGTCTCCGACTATGTATATAAGAAGGTGCTCAGACATTATTCTGGACACATCAGCTGTGAGATCCTCAAGCTCTACAGAACTTCTACTGATTCTTTCTGACATTGTGAAGAAACATCTTGAAGAATGAGAAGCCTGATGTCTGTGCTGTTCCTGGTGTTCTTCTGCTCTGTGCAGATGACTTCAAGCGGTGAGGGCTCTTTTTTATTTTCATTTTTGAATCAAGAAAAAATGTATTGTTTTCAGATTTGCATTTGGTGATTTAAAATGTGGCGACATTATCAAATTGAAAACTTTTGTCTTATTTCTCCACATTTTAGCTGTCATTTCAATTGATTCAGCACAATCAAAGTGCTGTGGAGAGTTCACTGATGTGAGGATTCCTCTGAAACAAGTGGCTTCTTACTACTGGACCAGCAGCAGCTGTGCCAGACGCGCTATTGTGTGAGTATCATCAATCTCATATCTCATTTCAAAACTGTAAAGCCAACCTCTATAAGACAACTAAAAAGCTTATTTTTAGACCTAAATCTTATTTTTGTTTCTTTCCCATCAGGTTTAAGACAAAATCAGGGAAAGAATTCTGTGTTGATCCAGAGACCCCCTGGGTGAGCGGCCATGTTGCTAAAGTGGACAAAAGAACAACAGTCTAAAAGAAGCTACACTGTTTCTATTTGAACTGTGCATTTCATATTCAAACCTTATGCTATTTCCAATTTGTATATAAAATATTTTATTGACAGAATAATTTATGTGATTGGGTTCCGTTTTTTAAATAAAATATCAATGATGATCATAAAGTGGTAACGTTTTTATCCTCTATTGCATACAGGTATATTAAATTGTATTAAAATGTATGCATAATTAAGAAACAAAGTATTTGTTTTAAATATCTCAGTCAGACTATCATGAATTGTCATAAATATGATAAAAAACAATCGTTTTAGCAAAACATTTACCTTATCATGTAAAAACTGACATAAACACGATATAATTTGTGTAACTGAATTAGTAAATTAAAATATTGACAGTATATAGTTTTAATATACGTTATCGTGGTACTGTCCTGCAAGCGTCTATATGCCTGTAAGGGTGGCAGTTTTCAGTCTAATAGGATTTCAATGATAAAGATAATACTTGCAGGAATACATTAGATATTATGAAAGTGTTCCAAAAATATTCTAGAAGATAAACCTTATATTTGGTCTGATTTTTGATATCCGAATCCTGCATGCAGCACAATCAAACTACTGGTAAACATAACTAATATGAGGATTCCTCTGAAAGGGGTAGATTCTTTCAACTACTGGGCAGCGCAGCTATTGTGTGAGGTGTCATCCAAACATTATTTGCATGCAAAGAAGTAAGTGCACAGATGTTTCCCATGTCTGAAAATGCCAAAAGTCTCACCCACTCAGTAAATCCACAACTATCTCTAATAACTACTTCAGAGCTGGTCCACAGCCCACTATCACATCTAGGTCTCCACTGTAAAACCCCATACTGGTGATTTAGTTAGTCTACAATGTAGTGCCATTTTAAAAAAGACAAATCTTATTTTAGTCGGACTCAAAATATAATTCAGAGCGAATGGAAACCCTTACGTATCGATCACAACATTTTTGTACAAACGCAACTGAAAAGCTGCATTTTCCTGTCATTACATTGATATTTAATCGGTGAATAAGTTTAATGTGGTGCTGAATTATTCTAACTTCTATTAGACCAAACAAGTGCACTAGAAACATGGAAGATGGTTGTGTTGTTTAGAGCAGGGGTTCTACAGTCTGTTTCCATGGTCCTGAAGTTATTGATTGAATCAAAACACACAAACTGAATCAGTTAATCAACGGTCTTAACGGGTATATGTGAGTACGGGTCAGGTTAGCACCGAATTTGTGACAGACATTCAGATTACTCATTAAAATATTCAGATTTAGTTTTTACTGCTGAGCTGGATAGGTCTGAAAAAAGGGGAAGTTGTGTGTTGTTTGCTGAAGCAGTTTGCAGGAATCTGAAAGAAAAGTATTGGGCACATTTTTCACATGGAGTGCAAAACAGAAAATGGCGAGGGAAAAGAAAGAGATAAAAAAATCAACTCTCATTCTGCAATGTTGATACTCAGAAATGGATTTGCATGAATGTCTTTATGAGGAACATGTCTCTGACTATGTATAAGAAGGTGCTCAGACATTATTCTGGACACAACAGCTGTGAGATCTTCAAGCTCTACAGAACTTCTACAGATTGATTTTGTCGTTGTGAAGAAACATCTTGAAGAATGAGAAGCCTGATGTCTGTGCTGTTCCTGGTGTTCTTCTGCTCTGTGCAGATGACTTCAAGCGGTGAGGGCTCTTTTTTATTTTCATTTTTGAATCAAGACAAAATGTATTGTTTTCAGATTTGCATTTGGTGATTTAAAATGTGGCGACATTATCAAATTGAAAACTTTTGTCTTATTTCTCCACATTTTAGCTGTCATTTCAATTGATTCAGCACAATCAAAGTGCTGTGGAGAGTTCACTGATGTGAGGATTCCTCTGAAACAAGTGGCTTCTTACTACTGGACCAGCAGCAGCTGTGCCAGACGCGCTATTGTGTGAGTATCATCAATCTCATATCTCATTTCAAAACTGTAAAGCCAACCTCTATAAGACAGCTAAAAAGCTTATTTTTAGACCTAAATCTTATTTTTGTTTCTTTCCCATCAGGTTTAAGACAAAATCAGGGAAAGAATTCTGTGTTGATCCAGAGACCCCCTGGGTGAGCGGCCATGTTGCTAAAGTGGACAAAAGAACAACAGTCTAAAAGAAGCTACACTGTTTTTGAGCTGTGCATTTCATATTGTATATTCAGTCCTTGTGTTATTTCCAATGTGCGTATAAAATCATTTATTTACAGGATAATTTATGTGATTGGTTCAGTTGTTTTAATAAAATATCAGTGATAGAATTATCATAATGTGGTCATGTTTTTATTCTCAATTGCATACAGGTATTACATTTTATTAAAATGGCTGTGTGTGTGTGTTATTATGAAACAATGCATTTGTTTTAAATATCTCAGTCAGTATTACAGATGTATTATAGATGATAAAGTATTAATGTAGATGGTAAATGATAATAAAACCATGCTAAAAATTCTTGCTTTTTTCTGCTGATGTCACAACCTGCCAGATTCAAACAGGTTTTGTGCCTTTACAGAAAGACAGGTTACACTTTATTTCGATAGTCCACTTTAGACATTCTACTAACTTTAAGTAACTTTGTAACTACATGTCAACTACATGTCAACTAATTCTCATTAATTTGCATCTACATGTCTACTAACTCTCAGAGTAAACTGTTAGGGTAGGTTTAGGGTTAGTAGAATAAGTTGACAAAGAAAGTGTTAGAAAATATTAAGCAGACAGTTTAATAATACTTTACTAACTGCTAGTTGACATGTAGTTGCAAAGTTACTTACTGTTAATAGAATGTCTAAAGTGGACTATCGAAATAAAGTGTTAACGAAAGACACACTGGATCACTCATAATCACACAAAGGTGCTTAGACAACCTTTTCAACAAAAAAAGTCAAGGTTCTAATATTTTAGCATCTAATATTTTATTAAAGTACAATTCAGATTTAATCATCAGATTTAGCACTGAACATGACAGGCCTGAAAAGAGGAAGTTGTGTGTTGTTTTCCTGAAGCACATTTTCTGTGAATTTGAAAGAAAAGTATACCTTCAACTTTCTTACATGAACAACAAAGCAGAAAAAGGATGAGGAAAAGGATGAGCTAAAAACAACTCTGATTCTACAATGTTGATACTCAGAAATGGATTTGCATGAATGTCTTTATGAGGAACATGTCTCTGACTATGTATAAGAAGGTGCTCAGACATTATTCTGGACACAACAGCTGTGAGATCTTCAAGCTCTACAGAACTTCTACAGATGTTCTATTCTTTCTGTCATTGTGAAGAAACATCTTGAAGAATGAGAAGACTGCTGTGTGTGCTGTTCCAGGTGATCTTTTGCTCTGAGCAGGTGACTTCAAATAGTAAGTTTTCATATTGAATTTATTAAAAATGTATTGTTTTCAGAATTCTTATGGCAGGTTTAGTTTCATTTGTTGCATTTGGTGATTCAAAAATATAGATATAACAACTTGAAATCTTCATTTTTCTTTGCATTGTTTTGCATGAAAATAGGTTTGAGATGTTTTTCATATCTCCTTATTTCAGTTCTCTATTCAATTGATGCGGCACAAGTGCTGTGGAGAAGACATCACTAATGTGAGGATTCCTGTGAAACAAGTGGTGTCTTACTACTGGACCAGCAGCAGCTGTCCCAGACGCGCTATATTGTGTGAGTGTCATCTTAGCTATTGTTTCATTTTCAAACTATGAAGTGAACCTCCGTGAGACACTCTTCTGAAGACCTTTACTTAAGTCATGTTTTTGTTTTTCCCTTCAGATTTAAGACAATTGCAGGGAGGGAGAACGCCACAAAAACAACAGCTTCAGAAAAACTTCTCCTGCATTGACAATTGCTACTACAGGAAAGCCTCAGAGTCTCACAGTCTGAAAGAAGCTACACTGTTTCTATTTGATCTCTGCACTTCATACTGTATATTCGGCCACTATTTCTGATGTGTATACATATATATATATTTCTACAAAATAATTCATGTGAATGAATCCAGCTGTTTCAATAAAATATAAATGATAAAATATCATAATATAGTGATTTTTTTTCCTTTTGTGTATTTTGAAAGCAATCTTTTTGTTTAAATTGTATTTAAACATATTTTTATTTTAAAGACAGTAGTAAAGATAGATGGTTAGTAAAAAATAAAATAAAAACTTAAATATAAAAAAATTCAATAAATATAAAAATAACTGCAGTGCTCTGCATCCATATCGACAGCAATTTCTTCTAGACAACAAAGACACTTAAACAACCCTTTATATGACTGTAAATGTTTTAAAAAGACAGTTACGCACAAAACAATGATAATCATATTTCTTATGTGTAAAAGAAAAAGTATGTTTTTTATTCAGTTACCCCTTCATTAATTATCATTTTATTACAATCTAATATGTGTCATATGTTCGCAAAGTGAAAAAAATTGGTTTATTACTGTAAAGAAACATCACTGAGGTTTCATGTTCAGTGCTTAAAATTTACACTTAAATGTGACTAACAAGGCCAATCTTGGGCAAAATGTTCAGTCTGTTGCAGCGCATTACAATACACATGTACAAATGTGATGCAATACAAATGGTGGAAAAGAGTGGGTGATTTTAAAAACACACATATTCCATTTACAATAAATCTGCTTCCTTCTTTCTTAGTGCAGCATGTAAAACTGGTAAAACGTTTGATCTCAGCATAAGAAAGTCTATGGGCTTCTATATGATGGTTTAACTGCCTCATTTGAGAAATAATTCTCAGTTATGAGGAGAAGTGGTCTCCCATATGAAAATTAACCATGGTTTTACTACAAATAAAAACAAAAAACCATGGTTACTATAGTTAAACCACGGTAACTGCAAATTAACCATGGTTTTGCTACACTAACCATAGTTTAACCATGGTACTGTATTTGTAGTAAAACTGTGGTTATAATGGTAATCAATACGCCAAAAAATCTACACTTTTAATATAATAAAACCATGGTTAATTTTCGTAAGGGCTGCTAAATAGAAATATGAAGAAAAACTGTTGTGGACAAAAATACTAATATCTACTGTAAAATAAAGCAGCGGAGGAAAGTCAAGTGTAAAACGATTAAGGTCAATGTTAACGGGTTAAACGATTGCAGAAATGTTATTCATTTTAAGGGTTTAAAGTGTAGTCTTATTTAACATTGTGCATTCTTTGAAACAAGCAGCAGAACTCACACAGAACAGAACGAAATGTTACTTAATCATTTCATATTAAGTAAATGAGTACATTTCATATAGGCTAATAAATGCAGATGAAAACGTAATGCCATTGGTATAGCAATACCGAATATTCATAAGGATTCATTTGTAAGTCTGTAAAGTTATTCATATGTAAATAGGATTTACGTTATAGGTGTTGTCAATATGTCAGTACGTTTAGATGCTGTAAATAGGTCAATATTGTACGTTTCTATGTCTATTGCAAACGTAAGTAAATGTACGTTTTGTAGAACCATTTTACAAAAATACATACAAATTCTCATGAGATCACATTGTAATGCCAAATATTTAGACACGTTTAATAGAGGAGTAAACAAACTTGAAGGAAGAAACATAAATTGTATCCTTCCTTATAACTCTAAGGAGAAATAAAATGGAAGTAGAAAGAGGATGAGAAAAAGAAACTGTTCAAATCGGCCATTTCATCATATGTTGGTCCCCAGTATGCATTTACTTGAATATCTGTTGGAAGAATATCCCTTATACTCAGTAGGCTATATAATGAGAAAAAGGTATTCTGGGCATGGCACTCTGAAATGTCTTCTCAGAATACTTGCCCCTTTAAAATATTCTCACAGGTTTCTTTAAAAGCATAGTCCACCTGAAAATGAAAATGTTGTGATTATTTACTCACCTGCATGTCTTTCAAAACTTTTCCTCTGTGGAGCGTGAAAGAAAAATGAAAATGAATTGCAGAATTTTCAAGATGCTATTTTCTTACAAAGTAAGTTAGCAAAAACCATGGCAGTGTCTTAAAAGAACAGTTCACTCAAAATTGAAAATTTGTGGCAAATTTACTCATCCTCAGACCATCCAAGATGTAGATGAGTTTGTTTGTTCATCACAACAGATTTGGAGAAATGTAGTATTACACCACTTGCTCACCAATGAATCCTCTGCAGTGAATGGGTGCCGTCAGAGTCCAAACAGCTGATAAAAACATCCCAATCAGCTGCTTGAACTCTCATTCTGACGGCACCCACTCACTGCAGAGTATCCACTGGTAAGCAAGTGATGTAATGCTAAAATTCAATAAATAAACTCATACATTGGATGACCTGAGGGGGAGTCAATTTTCAGCAATCGGTCATAAATCTCAGGTTCAAATTAGACCAGTCTATATTTTGATGCGACAGACTTAAAAATGTTATGACCTATCTTAAAGAAAAGAAAAAAAAGATAATAGACCAGGGCTTAATTTGAGCCGGATCCTGTCCGGGTCTGTGTTCCGGTCTGTGTTCCGGTACCTATTTGCGCGCATCCGCCACCTCACGTGGTATAAAAACAACAATAACACAAAACACAATATGTTACATATATATAATAAATTATACATATACGTATATATACACACAATATAACATGCACATTTTTAAGTACATTTCACGTTATTTATTAGTTTATATTTTTTTATTAAGTGGGATTCACACATGAAAAGCGCTGCGTAATTACGTCATGTACGCAGACCACCTAATTGTCTAACTGCCAAAACTTAAAGCAGTCAGATCAAGGGTCGGAATCGTGCGCCATAAAAATGTCAAAAACACAGTTAAATTTGTTATCATTCTTCAAAAGAAAAGAAGAGAATGATGATGCTAAACGAACCAGGAGTGAAATGACTATACAGGAGGGCTGCTGCGCTACCGAGCAGGTGCAGGATGTTACCGGCACCGTTAACGAGCAGGAGGCTATCACTGCCATGGCACCAGCCAGCCAGGATCAACAGCAAGGCGAAGCAGGCCTACATTGCAGTTCGGATTTGGAGGGAGTGGAGAGTGCTTGCTTACATCTGGCGACAGGTCAGGGATGGAATGCACTATTTGGACAGAAGCTCAGTTCAGTGTTAAACAGTCCTGCTATCCCTGGCTTGTAATGGACAAATCTAGATTGGGCTGCACAACATGTAAAGCAGTGGGGTCATTAGGGCCAGAAAAGACTGGGGGAATGAAACTAGCAAAGGAATGGGTCATGTGCACCGTGACCTCGTCTGCTTCGGATATTAAAAAGCAGCAAGAACACTCAGAAAAAAAGTTTTTGAACATGCCCGGACCAAGGCTCATTTAGCAGCTGCAGACATTCTTGAAAAGGCAAAGGAGAGATGATAGTACAGGCTATTGTTAATAGTCAGTCGGAACAGATAACCACCACAGCTAGAGTTTTTCGCACAGCCTACAAGGAGGCTAAAAGTCACAGGCCCGCATATGGCTTTGAACATGAGATTGACTGCCAAGTGTTAAATGGAGTCGATATGGGTAGGATTCTACATTCTAATGTTGCATGTTCAAATATTCAGAAACATATTTCAGAAGAAATGAAAAGAAAACTATTTGAAAAAATAGTACAGTGTGCACCCAAACTCAGTCTAATGTTGGATGAGTTTACCAGCTTAAATAAAAAGAGTGCTTTGATCATATACTGTACGTTAGGGTTCAGTTGCCAGGTATGGACATGCCTACAAACATTTTTACTGAACTCGTAGAGCTAGATGACCTAACTGCTGAAGGAATTGTCCGTCATCTATTATCTGCTTTGGAGCGATTAAATTTGACTGAGGAATTTCTTTCTAAAACCCTCATTGGAGTAACATGTGATGGCGCTTCTGTTATGTTAGGGCGCAAAAGCGGAGTAGCAAGCAGGCTCAGGGACATTCCCAAATATTACTGTCTGGCACTGCTCATCCCATAGCCTTGAACTTGAAGTAGGCGACGTTGTGAAAGAGATAGGCGCTATTAATTATTTTAAAATTGATGGACAAACTGTATGCAATTTATAGCACATCTAACAAAAACCGAATGGAGCTAAAGGATGCTGCAGAGAGTTTAGAAGTCCAGCTATGCAAAATTGGTCGGATATTAGACACAAGATGGGTGGCATCAAGTTTTAGAACAGTAGAAGCTGTGTGGAAAAATTACCCAGCACTTTACAAGCATTTTAAAACGGTTTCAGAGGATCCCGCTCGTGATAGCATCACGAAGCAAACATACAAAGGACTCGTTAAGCGCTTATCTTCCTTTGCGTTTGTAAACGACCTTGGCATTATGTGCGATGCATTGCAAGAATTATCTGAACTGTCACTTGAGATTCAAAAAAGAGAAAGTAGCATAATATCTGCCCACAAGGCAATTTGTAGGCAAATCAGGGTATTTGAGGCAATGGCTGAAAGGCCAGGGCGCGCTACACTGAAGTTAGCCAGAGGGGAATTGATGCTAACTCATTCCAGGGCATCCCACTGCACGAAGGAAAACTCAGCGACAAAACGTTAAACCAAAGGCTGTTTTTCTCAAGTTTGGCTAAGAACATGGAGGAACGTATGTTATCTCAAGGTGGGCGGCTGCCGTATAAGACTGGATATAACAAGTTTATTGAGGAGTTGAAGGTGCTTTACGCACAGTACTGGCCCGAGAACACTGGTGCGACGTATGGAGAGACTGAAGTTGAATCGCTCTGTCGGCGGTTTGGAACAACAGTGAGTTTGTATTATGGGGTGAATTGTTCCTTTTCATTCTGAATATGGCTGATTTAAATTAATTTGTGTTTGCATCAATTATATTATTATTTGAATTTAATGAATATATACCAAATTATACTGTCAAACTATATTATCAAATTATATTACCAAACTCCCTATTTCATGTCTAGAAAGATGGTCTGTCTTTTCAGGAAAAACATTATTTTTACCATAAAGAAAAGTAGGTAGTTAGTTAGTTTGTTAGTTTGTTTTTGGCTACATTTATGTGACAAACTTGCATATCCTTAGTAAAACTGCAAGTGGATAAAAAATAGAAATCATTTTAATTTCCTTTCAAGGTGTAGCTGGAACACCATGCACTTCACACAATTCACTCTCATAGAAAAACACTTTCACTTTCATCAAACGTTTTATGTTAAAAGTTAGAAAACGCTAACAAATGAACAATACTAAGGTTTGCCAACAGACCACTCTATTTTAAGAAGTAGGGTATTTTCTGTGTGAAATGCAATGTGCTACACTTTCTCTTATGCGTGTTTAGCACCTAACAGCTACGCAAAATAAAGAGGAATTAGAGGGTTCAGAGAGAGAATGCTTTCTACTTTTCTACGAAAAGATTGTGTTACTTGCTCAGAGAATCAACAAGGGGATTTCTTTCAACACGAAAACGAATTCACCATCTCTGTTTGATGGGCTGCTGACAATTCACCACATATTCTTCTCTTGACGTATACCTGGAGAATGAAGACCTTCATTACTGTTTCTGATACTGTGCAGTGCTCTGCATTTTACTTCAGCTGGTGAATCTCTTTATTTTAATAATCAAATCAGATTTTAGCTGTTTCTTTCTGAAAATATTGGATAACTATTACTTGCTGTGTATTTAAAACCTGAAGAATAAAAACTAGTGAAATCTCTCATATATTTTAATAGTAGGATACAATCCAAATTTGTTGTTCCACAAAATATAGGGCATTGCTAGTGTAATGTGCTAGGCTGACATTGAAGTGTAACATCTGCAGGAATATTGTACATACATTTGCAGCTGCGAGGTGTGTGCGTCTTCCTTTTCTTTTTCTTCTTCTTTCTCCAAGCAGGAAAAAAAGCCTTTCTGTCATTGGTCAGGTTTCGCGCTCATTTTTAAATTTTTTTTACTGTATTTGGATTTACAGTAAATGAAAAATACTGTATTTTAATGGCGCCAAGAGGATATTTCCCATAATGCAACTTTAAAATACAGTAACATACTGTGTAACTGTTTTACAGTAAAGTACAGTACATACTATAGTTAAATACTGTGTAATTTACAGAAATCGTTAACAGTGTGCTGTCTTCTGAAGAACAAATTTGTCTTTGAGTATTTGTAAAATTCTGCTCAGAGTAATATAACATTTTATCTCGCCAGCAGCTCAAAATCTTCCAATCTCCGAAAGGTGTTGTTTCATTTTCCAATTCCTTATATAACATTCTTTTTAACGCATGTTTCATGCAAGCACTTTCAACAAATATATGTGGACTTTTTTCCCTAAGGGTTATGACACCTAAAAGTCGATTTTGTGAGAAACCAGACGTCTCTTTGATAAAGACAACGACGAGGGCTTCTTCATTGAAAATGCAACAATCCAAAAGGATACTGTTTAAACGTTTAAACTACTATCATTTGCTTTTAATTTTTTAATCTCCTCATTAACAGAGCTGGTGTGACTGGACAAACAACGCTCACCACAATCGATCCTCCTTCACTCCCCTCTATAGGTATACCTACTTCACCCCAACAATCCACACCCCTAATCCCTGCCAGTCTCCATCACCCCTCAAATTCCATGCCCATCCCAGCAACCAGTCTTCCCATCCTGCCAAAAGCCTGAAACACACTGCACGATTTTCGGCTTACCAGACGAAAGACTGGCATTGTGAAACAATTGTGGCGATTTCTGTGATCGTGGCTCCTAATCGGCGGTCCTTGTCGTACAGTGAGACCGTTTATCAACAAGTCTTGCGAACAAAAGAGGCTGGTCAGCCTACTTTAATTTTCTGACAGTGTCAGGAATTCAGCCTGATCCTCGAAGAGCGTTTGCTGCTACGACCCACGTTTACTCATCAGCCAATAAAAATGCGACATGAATTCAATGCGACATGGCGCTAAAACATAAAACTGCTTACCTCAAGCTCTTATTCCTTCCTTTTTCGCCTCTTCCACTTTTTTCAGCACACATAAAAACTACAACTGCCAAAGTGTGATAAATCATGCTTTTTTGTTTACCACTAGCGCATGCTGATGACCGTCATTCTTCTGTAGTAACGTGCGTCGTATCGTACGAGTCAATAAGTGTCATCATCGTACAGTCTACACACAAGTCGTAGCCAAGTTTATTAGATCCATGTAGCACAGTGTGATCTGCAATGATCTTATAGGATTGCAAAATTCTTGCAGTGTGTTAAGGAAGCCCGCACGCAACGAAAGCACCCCAACTTTCATCTTCCCCCACCTAATTCCGTTGCCCCCCCCTCCCCCACGCCCCCCCCCCCCCCAACCTCCCTGCCCCCCAAGGGCCGCCCCCCGACTACCCACAGTCCCGTGACCCCCCCCCCCCCCCCCCCCCCCCCCCCCCCGCAGCCCCCCCCCTCACAGCCCCCAAAACCACCCGCCACCTCCCCCCCCCTGCACGCCCTATTCCCCACCACCCCCCTCCTCCCGCCCCCCCCTCCCCACCCCGAACCCCCCACCCCCCCCCCCCACAAACCAATTTCCGACACCTCCCCCCTCCCGTTCCCCCCCCCCGCCCTCACCCGGGCCGCCCCCCCCCCCCTCCCCACCCCCCCCCCCCACCCCCCCCGCCCTCCGATACCCCTCCACCGACGTCCGTGTAAGGGGAGGGAGTTTGTATCCACCCACCCTTCTCATGGTTGTATTGTCCAGAGACCTGTTTCATTTCAGTTTTACGTTCCTCTATCTCTTTCTGAAATATTTGGATCAGCCTTCTCTGGTGCTTCACTCTGTATAAGAAATCCTGATGAATTACAATCATCTACTATAAACGTGTTAACCAAACATTTGACACATTTGACAATGAACCCTTCACCTTGCAGGCCTTATAATTTACGAGGCAAACATGTGCTGCTTTATCCCCCCACCCCCCAAAAAGCACAATCAAATACCTCTGACACACGGAGTCCTTTATTTCTGGACAAGTAGTGTGTTACTCATTGTGTGTAGTATCGTCCCTATAGACAGTGGGGAAAAAAGTATTTCGTCAGCCACCAATTGTGCAAGTTCTCACACTTAAAAAGATGAGAGAGGCCTGTAAATTTTCATCATAGGTATACCTCAACTATGAGAGATAAAATTAGAAAAAAAATCCAGAAAATCACATTGTAGTATTTTTAAAGAATTAATTGGTAAATTACTCGGTAAAATAAGTATTTGGTCACCTACAAACAAGCAAGATTTCTTTGCTCTCACAGACCTGTAACTTCTTCTTTAAGAGGCTCCTCTGTCCTCCACTCGTTACCTGTATTAATGCATCTGTTTGAACTTGTTATCAGTATAAAAGCATCTGTCCACAACCTCAAACAGTCAAACTCCAAACTCCACCATGGCCAAGACCAAAGAGCGGTCAAAGGGACACCAGAACCAAAATTGTAGACCTGCACCAGGCTGGGAAGACTGTATCTGCAATAGGTAAGCAGCTTGGTGTGTAGAAATCAACTGTGGGAGCAATTATTGGAAAATGGAAGACATTCAAGACCACTGATAATCTCCCTCGATATGGGGCTCCATGCAAGATCTCACCCCGTGTGGTCAAAATGATCACAAGAACTGTGACCAAAATCCCAGAACCACACGGGGGGACATAGTGTCTTAATGACATGCGAGTCGATCTTGGAACAAAGTAGACAAATGCGCCTACCTCTTCCCCCGTGTGCTGCGCCTGCGCTCCCCCAGGGTGACCGTCAAATCCGGCAGTGCCATACGGTTGTCCGCCTGCTAGCCAGTACATTTCCATGCCTGCCTCTTGCAGTTATTTCTCGTGCGTCTAGATCGATGCCATTTGGATGATCCGATAGGATTGGGAAATGTCATATGTCAGATGAAACGCAAAATCAGAACGTTTTGGTTAAAACGCAACTTGTGTGTTCTGTAGAGAGCAAAATGCTGTTGACTTGGTTTTTTGCTTGTTTCTCCTTTCCTCGCAAGATAACAATCCATACCTATCTGGTCGAACGTAGGCGGGGTGGAAACCATCATGCTTGGTGTCTGTTTTCTGCAAAGGGACCAGACGACTTTTTGGGGGAATCGGTGTAAGACGCAAGAATGAATGGGGCATGTAATCGTGAGATTTTGGCGTGAAAAACCTCCTTCCATCAGCAAGGGCATTGAAGATGTGGCTGGGTCTTTCAGCATGACAGTGATTCCAAACACACCGCCCGGGCAATGAAGTATTGGCTTCGTAAGAAGCATTTCAAGGTTCCTGGAGTGGCCTAGCCAGTCTCCAAATCTCAACCCCATAGAAAATCTTTGGAGGGAGTTGCAAATCCGTGTTGCCCAGCGACAGCCCCAAAACATTACTGCTCTAGAGGAGATCTGCATGGATGAATGGGCCAAAATACCAGCAACAGTGTTTGAAAACCTTGTGAAGACTTACAGAAATGTTTGACCTCTGTCATTGCCAAGAAAGGGTATATAAAGTATTGAGATGAAATTTTGTTATTGACCAAATACTTATTTCCACCATAATTTGCAAATAAATTTTTTAAAAATCCTACAATTTGATTTTCTGGATTTTTTTTTCTCATTTTGTCTCTCATAATTGAGGTAAACCTATGATGAAAATTACAGGCCTCCCTGCCTCCTGGCTTCTTTCAGTTGGCAGACACTCTCGCACCATGGTGCTTACCCCGCATACTTTTTTTTGCCTGTTCGCATTGTTACTTCTATAGCGTAGATACTTTTCTGTTGATGTTCACCTACAGTATCTTTATTGCTTCTAATCTTTAGTATTGTTATTACTCAATAATTCTGAGATTTTTATTTGTCCTCTTTTTTTGTTTTATTTGTTGTTCTGTATCTCTGCTGTAGAGTTGTAACACTGTCAGACCCAAGGCGTATTCCTTCGTCCAGCCACCTGAAAACATCATACTGTGTCGTTCCCCCAGCGCCATAAACTACATTCTGACAAGAAAACGTTATGCTTCAAATCCAGGTTGAATGTAAATCTACGTCTACAAACCCCCACGCCCCCCAACACACACACACCACAATCCTTGTAACATTTATGGTACCTTTGGTAAATAAACCTTCAGTATGTTTGGTAACTATCTTTTCCATGAGGTTACCTCAGTGTGTTGCGGCTCTCTGGTTTCTATATTTGGTTTTTGGAGTTTTGTCCAATGCTCGTCCTCAGTGTGCCTACTTAATCCTAGCATGCCCTTCAAACGTATGGTTTACTCTTTTTTTTGGTGAGGAAAAAGTTCACACTTTTGAGTGTGTAGTAGAAGAGTAGGCAAGCTTTGAAACATACTACAGTATCACATCATACAACTGCGTCTTTAACGGACCGCTCTGTAGCTTGTCCCCTGTTTTACACATTCCCTGCCTTCCCCTGAAACTGGTCCTGTCAAATCACTCTTTGATCGCCCCCGTTTCAAATCCCCATCTTCCACATTTAATTTTTAATTT
The DNA here is from genome assembly GCA_018155175.1 of Sinocyclocheilus anophthalmus. Lineage (NCBI taxonomy): Eukaryota > Metazoa > Chordata > Actinopteri > Cypriniformes > Cyprinidae > Sinocyclocheilus > Sinocyclocheilus anophthalmus. The sequence goes on from JADLZN010004653.1 coordinate 59,377, forward strand.
ACGCCAAAGGGCGTCACAGCGGCGAGGTGCCTTCCTACGTTTTGTAACACTGGACGAAGTAGCATGTTGATCTCCAGAGGGGTGCCGTGGTGCTAGTGGAAAAAAAATGGTTATGTATTATGTGGAGAACTGGCACGACGGTCGGCCTCATATTTTTCTGGCCTAGATGAGCATTAAAGTTAATCGTTAAGACGGCAAATACATGGATTGTTTATCACAGTCCACAACTTGATTGCGAATGTTGCAATAAGACTGAACTGGAGAATGATTATAATTGTCCCTAGGTAACATTGAGTGGGGGAGCGCTGACATCTTTGATGACTACAATGAGATTAAGTTGATTCTTCATGTAGTAATTTGAGTCTCCTCACAGACGCAACGAGGGACGCGAAGTACATTACTCCTATGTAGCTGTGCCTTAGTTTTAGTGTCTGGGTATTTGATTGCCTGGGTTCACAAACTATTCCTTCTTAATCTAATTCCCTTAAGGTGGGAAAAGTAACTCCCTCTTGTTTGCCCCTGTATACAACCCTGAGTCTCTCCCTTATGTACAGGCTGTTTGGCCTTGGCAGCATGGCAGCATTTCAATTGAGCCCCACACAATCTGGAGTTTTGTTCTCGATCTGGGTGTGCCGAATGGGAGGTGGAAAGAGGGCGCGGCCCACAGTTGAGTAGTTAATGGCCAAATGGATGTTTATAAAAGTCCACATTATTGTTGCAGATGAAATATTTACATTGATATAACATTGAAAAAACATTTTTGTACTAGATTAAATGTTGATTATTAGTAATTCAAACCTATTTATCCTTTTCCTTAGTTGTCTGATTAGTTGTCCTGTTCACCTGATGTCTCATTAATTAATTCATTAACTCCCGTTGTTTGCCCTGTATATAAACCCTGAGTTCTCCCTTTGTACAGCTGCTTTGCCTGGAGCATGGGCAGCATTTCATTGAGGCCCACACAAGTGGATTTTTCGATCTGGTGTGCCTCGCCACCTTTCCAGATCGTTTGCTGCATACCTTTCTTTCTCACCAGCCTGAACATGGAGTCTTGTGGGTTCTCAGGGGAATTTAGCAGAGTTTGTTGAGTGGGTGCTGATGAGTTGTGATTCTCCATTCACCATCAGCCCTGCCAAGGAAGTATTCACCAGCTCCACTCCAACACCAGCGTTGCCAGAAACCAGCCATCCACCACCGACCGCGACCGACATGAAACAAGCCTGAGTCTGTGCCGGTAATAAGGACAAAGTATGACATCGCCCTGGAGCCTGAGCCACAAGGAGTATCTGACCCGGTGCATGATTTGTCAACACTGCAGATCGCTGGGGGAGTGTTAGTGGAGATTGACGGCTTAGACGAAAGCCCACTCCACACTCCCGTCTCTGTGAGTTGAGTTGAGCCTGGCCTTTGGAGCTTATTATGAGGAATTAAGAGACTTATTTTAGGATTTGATTGATTGGTTTGGAGAGGTTATTCCCAGTATCCTTGAATCTCCTGCATCTCCGCTGATTCCATCCAGCCCAGAATCTCATCACTGCAGGTTTCGCCCAGCTCTTGTTCTCCTGTGTTCTCTCCAAGCCTCCCTCTCCCACCCCCTCAATCAGCCAGTTCCTCAGCTCCAAGTCCGCTGCTGTCCTTCACCCCTTCCACATCTCCCACGTGCTGTAAGGTTCTGCTATGTGTCTTCAGGCAACCAGCTCCATCCAGCTTCAGGCCACCCTGTCTCCAGCCTCTGTGCCCATCGCTCCACCTCGGCCTGTCAACACATCGGGTCCCTTTTGGCTCCTCCCTCTCTCAGCTCCAAAGGAAACCATCGGCCATATGGTTTCTCCGGGCTCCCTCTTCCCTCTGGCTCCACCTTGTTCAGGTGTTGATCTGCGCCTTCAGCTCTGTCTGGATCCACCTTTCCCCTGGCTCTGCCTTTGTCCTTGGTCCAACGGCTGCGCCTCTGTCCTCTGGTTATCCGGCTCCACCTTGGACTAAGGTGACTAGATGTACCACTACCCAGGGAAGTGGCACGTCTGGTCACCTTACCTTGGACGCTCATTGCTGTGGCTCCACCTCTGTCTCCAGGACCATCAGCGTTGTGTGGGGTCATCTGCTCATCTGCTCCACCTGGGTCTCCACCTCCAGTGGTTCCATTGGTTGTCCCCAAGGTGTCATCTGCCAAGTTTACACTATGGCTCCTCCATCCCTCGACTCCACCCTGTGGCCTCGTTTCTGGCTGGTCTCTGGACCAACACCTGGCTCCTCTGCTCCTGACTCTATGATTGTTTTCTGCCCTGCACTCTTTTTCCTCTTCCTTTGCTCTGCACCCTCCTCCAGAGCCCCCCCAGTCTCCCTCCTCTGGACTATGCATGGTGCGAGGATACTTCTTCCCAGGAATTACTTGTAAGTTTGTTCATGTATGGTAGATAAGAGAATGGTTGTTTACCCAGTCAGCTCATATTTTAAGAATGAAAAATAGTAATTGATCTGTTATGGTAATTATTTACAATCTGCATCATAATACAATACCGACAAAAACAGGCACATTTTTGAAACTTTTATGGGCTGTTTAGGCCATCATTAAAACAGTAAAATCCTTTATCAAAAAAGGACAATAGCAGTCCATTAAGCATATCTGAAACAGCAACAGATTTCTATGCAGTGTAAATGACTGTGGTGTTAAAGAGGCATGTAACACGCTGTTTGCGTGTTATACAGTCAAAGTAATATAATACATATATTAGAATTAAAGTTAAACTCAGAGCATGTATTTTCACTTATATCCAAACAGATGCTAATGAATGAACAGTAAAGGTTCAACAGCAGAACAGTAGGCCGAATATAAGGCAACTGTATAGGAGTTCATTTTAATAAGAAGACTTTTGTGAACAGAAGTAGGATATTTACGTCAAATGCATTATTTTAGCATATTTAAAACCACCTCTACATAAAGAGGAAGAAGGTTCAAAGACAGTGTTGTTTTGTACTTAGAAAAGGCTATGTCACTGGTCCAGAGAATAAGCATAGGGGATTTCTTTCAACATGAAAACTAATTCACTGTCACTATATAATGGACTGCTGGCAGTTCACCACATGCGTTCACTCTCCCTGTCTCTCGTGTGGTGTATCATACCTGGAGAATGAAGACCTTCATGAAGACTTCATTACTGTTTCTGATGATGTGCTGTGCTCTGCAACTTACCTCAGCTGGTGAGTGTCTGTTTCTGTCATAGAATGTAAAAGTTTCAGGCTTCAGATTTAATCTTTTAAAGATGAATCTTATGGGAAACTTAATAACAAACTAAAACAGTTTTTAAATCTCTTTCTGATAATATTGGATAACCTGTATTTAATCTAATTAATTTAATCTGTATTTAAAAACCTTTTCAGACACAATGTCAAATGACATGGCAAACAGTATCTGCTGCTTTAATGAAACCAGTAAAATACCTCTGAAACTGCTGGAGTCTTATTTCTGGACAAGTAGAATTTGCCCCCTCAAATACATTGTGTGAGTATCCCCCATGTTTAGATGTACACCTATATTATTAACATGCTAGCAGTTAATTGTACAGTCCCGTTCCGTATGTACATACTATGTACTTATTATAATAATTTCAATAACTGGGTAATAATTAAGTACTAACCATGAACCTAAACCTAATCATAACCCATGTAATTACCTTATATTAGCCAGTACTTTCTTAGGTCGGCTAAGTACACAAGTGCATGGTACTGTAAAGTAATAGGCAACCACTGACATTTATTATTTACTCACATTCATGTTGTTCTAATGCTTTTGTCTGTAATCTTCTTTAGGTTCGTAACAATTATGAAGAAACAATTTTGTGGAAACCCTGAAAATGCCTGGGTCAAGCGGGCCATGAAGCACATAGACAAGAAAAGTGCTTCAAATTCAGCAAAATGAAACTTGGAAGATATTGTCTACACAGATACACCCCCACCTCCATATATGATTAGAATTGTAAAATAACTTTTCAGAGTGTTATTATTGTCATGTGCATTATTCAAATATTATTTGCCTTGTTGTCTATTATCTAAGTGTCTGCCTTTGACCATTTACCAAGACTATTCAGTTTAGATGACCATTTTATTGGAATTTGTGTCAAGTAGCAGTTTTTGTGTAAATAGTATTTAACTTATGTTTTAATATATAATAAAAAAAAAAATATATATATATATATATATTAATAAGTCTTTGATTTATTTCTTTCCATTGATGCACATTATTGTTTCCAAGTAAATTTTCTAAAAAGCGTCTTACAAATATTATTGTTTAAATTGCATTTATGAAGTCTATTTTATGAACAAAAGAATATTGAATACTGTAATATTCTAAAGGCTTTATTATTATTATTACTACTACTACTTGAAAATAGGACGCAACAACTTTTTGAATATTCCACTAAAGGGCACACGTACATCATTACAGATGAATCAAACCGTTAGACATAAGAGAACGTCTTCATTTAAAGGTAACGTCAAGAGACGATGTTGTAAAAGTAGTCATTTTTCATTGATTGTGGTAGGCTATAATAACACTTGCTGGATTTGTGCTGGTCAGACGAAGTTGACAGAGCATTTAAGCACAGCTAGGATTATCTTAATAAACTCTGCTAATTTTGCAATGGCTTCGTCTCCTGCTTTCTGCTCTTCTACTTGATAAAAAGCTTACAGTAAAACACTGATTTTGGGTGCCAGACAGGACTTGCTGTTAACTGCTTTTGTGAACCAGACAAAACAATGCTGACAGGTTGTGGCCGGGTAGGCCTAGCCTAGAAACCAGGTATCATTTTGTGGACAAAGCCCTAAGAACTTAAAATGAGTGGACTTCATTAATTTTAAGTGTTGTGTTTTAAGGGAGATTGTTTGTTTAATGGCGATGATTTCTTTGAAGAATTATGATGTTTGATTGTTATTCACTTGACGATTTGTATGTGTATTTTAGTTGCAGGTTAAATGCATTCATGTCACCTCTGAGTTACATGATTAAACAGATGTATATGCCACTTCAGATGCAGATTCCAGAAATGTTTTCTTATGTTGGAATGAAAGTGCCAACATAAGAACTTATGCTTACACTGTAAAAAATGACCGTGAATTTAACGGTAAAAGACTGTAAAAATGCTACAGTAAAATCCTGTTAAATGGTTAATGGTAAATGCCCCTACTATATACTGAAACGTATTGACAATTACATGTATTGACATCTTTTTACGGTAGTATACTGTTTTTGGAAGTGAAAAAGAACGTATAATTTACAGTGAATAACCGTAAATTGACATTCCCAGAATTCCCTGTGTTACATTTCATATTTGATGTTTTTTTGTTGAAATAACTATGTTTCTTCTTAGTTTTTTCTTATTAGTTTTGTATATTAGAGCTGTGTGTTACACCTAATGTTGTTAAATTAATGTTTATTGCATGATGGTGTTTAGTGTTTGTGTGAATGACCTTCTATATATGTAATTATTTAAAAGCTGCTTGTGATGGGCTTTGGTTCATCGTGTGACTTTCTCATCACCACCTGCATTTGGTGGTTATCAGTGTATTACAAAGGTACAAAACAGATTTCAGTACTTCAACAGTTTGGTATATTAACATTATATCAGTTAATGAAATTACGGTATTTAACTGTAAATTTTTTAAGTTAAAACCGTAAAACCTAAATCGTTGCTACCGTATTTTTTACGGTAATAATTCGTTTTTTTTTTACCGTAAATTTTACGGAATTATTTTTACAGTGTAGTACCCAAAGATACAACAATGTTAGAAGGAGTTAAAACTTGAAAACACTCCTTGCTGTTAAATGTGTAATACACATTTTTTAAATGATTTGCTTTTTTTCCAGTTTGCATTTACTTGTACTTTTACTTTCAATACGTTTAACATTAAAAAATACTTTTCAACAATAATTATCACATAAAACCTTTACTGAAACCAGCACTATGTAAACTGTGTTCAAAATTTGCTAAATGTATATAATGAGCGAGTACATCATGAATTCATCTTCCAAACCGCGTTTTTGTCTTACACTTATAATAAGTACTTATATTTGGACTATTGTAGCCTGGTCGGGTCGTCACCGCTGCGGAGTAACACATACCTGCGTGAATCGCCATAGACATAAACTTAGAGAAGTAGCTCCGGTTGGAATGTTCTTCCGCGGGATGTGTGCAGTTCTGTTTATTAACCGCTAGAGCGCCAAAAGTTACATAGTGCTGCTTTAAGTAATATTCTAAACAGTCATTTTAACTTCTACCAAAGTAATTTTCTGGTAAGATATGTGTACATTTACTTAAGTGTGGCTTTCAGGTATTTCATCCACCACTCTTTCTGGCACTAAGCACGGGGCTTGCTTTGGTTATTGCCACCATAATTTCCCCCTGCTCATATGCAGTTTTAGCACATAACAACACCTTCGTATAAAGAGAAAAAGAGGGTTTCAAGACAGAATTTTGTTATACTTAAAAATATAGACCAGTGGTGCTACTCTTTCCTTTTACACAAAAACTATTTCACCGTGTCTATATAAAGGGCTGCTGGCAGTTCATCACATGTTCTTACTTTCTCTGCTTCTTGTGTGCTGTATAATACCTGGAGAATGAAGACTTCATCACTGTTTCTGATGCTGTGCTGTGCTCTGCAGCTTAATACCTCAGCTGGTGAGTGTCTGTTTCTGTCATATTTGTTCTCTGTCACGGGAACGGGATGTAGGCCTAAAGCATTTCAGGCTTCAGATTGAAACTTTTCTGGAAACTTCATTTCAACAATCTAAAATGGTTCTTTCTGAAAATGTTGGATATCCCTTATTGACTCTGTATTTTAAAAACCTGGAGAATAAAAACATTTTAAAACATGCTGAATCACATTCACTTTTTCAGGTAGCAATAATGAGCGTTAACAGTATCTGCTGCTTTAAAGAAATCAGTATCAGAATGCCTCTGAAACTTCTGGAGTCTTATTTCTGGACAAGCAGCAGTTGCCCTTTCAAACACATTGTGTGAGTATGCTCTCGATAGGGTTAGATGTACACTTATATTGTAACTAATCTTTAGTATTTACTTCACGTTCATGTAGTTTTAATGCTTTTGATGATTTAATCTGCTCTAGATTTGTAACAGTTCCAGATTCCAAGAAACAGAAGAAAGAAGAGATTCAGAAGAATCTATTCTGTATGGACCCTGACTATAAGTGGGTCCAACGGGCCATTAGTACTTAGACACATGTTTGCATAAATAAGTAAAATAAAATAAAAATTGGTATTGAACTGTAACCTTTCAGAGAGTTACTATTGTGATGTGTATTATTCAAATGTGTTGATCTCATCATTATCAATATTATTATGTCAATAGGCTACTGATGTGATCTACATTTTACTTAAGAGAAACCAGGCTCAGTCGGGCTGCATCACAAGTGAGATATTTTTTATTTTATTTATGAGGTCTGTTTTATGAACAAAATGTTATCAAACATGTTAACATTCCTGTTCTAAAGGAAATAGAATAGCATATTGTTATTATGATAAATATGGACACGTTGCAAGTTACTACTTTTTGAATATTCCACTAGAGGGCAGACGTACATCATTACAGATCATATAAATCGCCTCATAATCTGTTCTTCCGAGTCTGTTGATAATTAAAATGATTTCCCTCTTTAATTATTTATTGATTGATTAATTTATTTATGAGATCACAATACTGACATAATTGTGTGTGTGTGTGTGTGTGTGTGTGTGTGTGTGTGTGTTTGAAGTATTGCGTATGCATCTCCCGAGGCAACTTCACACGGCATCTTTGCCCGCCACTACAAATACCACAATCCTTTGCAAAAATCCAGTAATCCAATGAAAATCGAAGGTGGGCGGGATTTTATGACATCATAACAAGCGGCCAGTCGCTGACCAATAGGGCTTGCATTCTCTAGGAGGAGGACAATCGCCTTTCATGCTCGCACTCGCAGCATTGTAACATTTTCCCCCGGCCGATGCTCACATGCTTGTTTTTGTTCTGTGCACGTTTACTTCCCTTAAAAATCCACTCATTTAGTCCAAATCCGAATCAGCCGTTAGGGTTCATCATCGCTTCTGCACTCGACCCTTTTTGAGTCGACTCATCTTTTTATGCCTGATCTATTGGGATTCAGAGTGGGTGTTGTCACAGGACAATGATCGAGAGACCCGACTCAGCTGTTTCCAGCGTTGCAGTGAGTACAATTTTCATGCATTTACCCAAATCTGTCTAGAAAATACATTTAAGGCACATCTGGCTTATAGATTCATGGATTTGCATAGTGGTGGGCGAATTGATTCCTAACGTGACTGTCCCTCTAATCATCTATGTTACGGCAAGCCGATTTCACATTTATTACTTAAAACTAACTAGCATCTATTTTTATTACTAATTTCACCAATAACTTTTAAACAGATGCTAGTACTTTTTCCAGTGTCATCTAGTAGGCTACATATTCAAGTAGTAACTCTACATCTATTCTTTTTCTGCTAGCCGTTGTTCCAAGTAACAAGTCACTATTTCTCTGTTAATGATAACAAATTGCAAATTCTGTTGTAATGTGTGGTAATTGTTTGTAGTGCTAGTAAAAAGGTAACAACAACAGTTGGAATATATACAATACACAGATTCACATAAAATTTAATGGCTAATATTTGCAACTTGTCAAAGCAAAGTAAACGTGACTAGTAAATGAATAAGCACTAGCAGCACTATATGAAAACAAGTGTCTTCACTATTGGATTACTTTTTAAAAATGGAAAAATAGGTACTAGTTACATTAAAGTAGATATTGGCTGTTTTAAGAAATAAATGTGAAAATAGCTTGCCATAATCAGGGATCCATAAACTTGATCCAAATTCTATTGTGTTTGAGGCTGCATATCTATATCTATTATGTTGAATATCTATTGACCTCAAGACAGATGATTGTGATTGCAGATGCATACAGATGTGTTTTTGGAGTGCAATAGTTGGGCTGTTAATAGCTATTTGGAGCAAATGAGAATGACAGGCTCTAAGCACGAGCAGTGAGTGGAGATGCATTTCAATGGGGTTAGAGAGAACAGCAGCCAAAAACTGTCACCAAGCATATATCACAATCCCATTCGTGTGAACCTGAAGGAAACTTCATATGTCTGCTTAAAATCAAAATAGGGCCATTTGGTTAAGAGTAATTGTAAAAATAGCTCATAAAAGTGAAGTTGGTTCTGAGAAAAAGTCTAGTATCATTTCTTTGCAGATGCCAATTGATATTATATACGTTTATAACTTTTAATACTCAAGTACTTTTTTGGGGCCACTATATTGAGGGTCCTCATATCAGCTGTGTTATGCATCCTTAAAAGGATGAATTGCACAAATGTTAAACCTATTCTGAATAGAAAGCTTGTAAACACCCACATTGTTTCCCACATACGCTATCTGCATTGTTCAATCTGTCCCGTTCTCTACACTGCACGTCTGAGTTAGGATGGTAGCATGGAAAGGGGTTCGATAATCAATGATTTGATTCACCCATTTGGTCAGATGTTTTGTTGTTTGCCATGTTGGGCATCAATGACATCAATCTTACAGTTACGTAAGAGCTCTTGAAGAGTGAAAGCATGGAAAATGCCCTGAGCTGTTCAGAGAGCAAGGCTATTTATAGACTGCTGTATGAAATATATAGTATGGTTTTGAAGAAGATGCTGTTGCATTTTGCACTGCAGGTGTCCATAAACTGTTAGAGGTTTCTTATCAAATTCATTTTGATATTTTGGTCTTTTAAAGGGATCGTTCACACACACAAATAAAATCGTTGTCATTTATTCATGCATGTTGTTCCAAGGCTGTATGAGTTTTAGGGTTGCACCAATATTCACATTTTAACCAATACCATATTATAATTTTTTCTAATAATTATGTTATGGCCAATAAATAATAAATGGTTTTGCTGTTTGTGCTTTTTACATAATTAAATTGTTTTTTCATATTGTGCATAATTTTTTTGTAATTGTGCATTACAATGTTGCCGTTGCAATATTATTATGTACAGTATAAAAATAATGAAAAATATATTTATTTGTCTAAATAAATGAAAAAGAAAACACTAAAATCGTTACATTTTGGCATTGCAACATTATAATATACAATATGGATAGTTAATACTTTGTAGCTATTTTTCTGAAGATTTATTAGAGTTGCATGTTGCATCGATACCATATCGGTTATTGGCCAATAATTTTTCTAATTTATCGGTATTGCCGATAACCAATATGGTACAGATGCATCATGCATCTCTCTAATGATTTTCCTTCCAAGTATGCTTTTTTGTGTTTTGTTTAAATGAGTGTATTTTGTCTAAATGAAAAATAAAATGCTAAAATCTCCATTGCAGAGTTGTAATGTACAATATGAAAAAAAATGTTTTTAATATTTTTCTAAAGATTGCAATTTAACAGTATTATTAAATTAGTGTTTAAAGATTAACTTTAAGTGAGCATTATATAATGAAAAAGGTAATATAAATGTAAAAACAGCGAAGATCATATTATTTATTCCTGAACATTTTTTTATTAGAGATGCATGTTATCAGCCAATAATTTTTCTAATTTATTGGTATAATCATTTTCTTACTACGAATTCTAACAAAATTTAAATTTTTGTGTGAACTATAGGAAATAAACTGTTTCCCAAAGAATCTATTTGGGTTAGTTTTGGTTTAGATTGGTTTAGTATATCTGTGGTTCGGCCCAAAAGAGTTAAGTCGCCCTGATAACTGTAGCCCTCTCCATTCAAAATATCTCTCTCTAAATGATCAGTATGGCCCCTATTAGTTAGTTTTCCATTGGCCTACCATGCATGAGAAGCTCAGCGGAGCCAAAGCAGAGCAATCAATTGTGTTTGCCTCGGCTAGCGTGTGCTTCAGCGCTGTGCTTCTGAGAGCATGAGATTACAAGAGATGGAAAGCGACGGAGAGTAAGGGATGGAGGAGCTCGAGAAGGACTTACAGCTGGACAAGGCGCTGGCTGTGATCTGGAACGAAATTCACTGTCTCCATGACAACATTGAGTTCATGATGGATTTGATACGAAACGTAAATGAGCATGTGGGCTTTACCTCATCCCATGTGTCCTCCCATCCCCAGCCTCTTGGTTTCCCAAAGTTTGTGTTTGGGCTAGAAAAGCGCTCAACCTCCTTGTTGGCCTGTAGCTATTTTGGTGTGTTACTTTCATATGTGCTTAACCGATCTTATCCTCAAATTAGCAAAATTCCATGTTATCCTTTGTTGTGGTATCCCTGCATGTGAGATTAGGAGTCGCTAAGTCATTATCCAGTGTAACTAATGGTAATATTAGCATAGCCTTTAAATCTTTCCTCTGAAGTCTTCTTGAGCCCTGTTTTGAGAGGGATAACAGTAATGAAGGAGCCGTTCTGCTCTATAATCAGTGGAATGTGGAGTAAAGCTGTGTTCTGTTCCAGCAGAGGAATCTGGAGGGTTATGTCGGCTTCGCCAACCTCCCCAACCAGGTGTACAGGAAGTCCGTGAAGAGGGGGTTTGAGTTCACACTCATGGTTGTCGGTAAGTCACAAAATTATTTTGCTCACCTGGGACAAATTCAAATGTTTGCAGATTAAAATTTTTATAAGGTTTTAGACGTATAACAAGTAAATATTGTGCTTCCATTTCCAGCTAAATTAAGTTTGGATGTAATTAAGTGTAATTAATATTGTTCTTAAAAATTAATGTTAATGCAGATTTTTTTATTTTTAAACAAAAACTGGATGTAGTTGTGCCTTTAGAAAACATTCAGGAAACATTCATATAACGTTAACAGTTGACACACATACAGTTCAATTTGACATTGCAAGTCTTGTGTGAAAGGATGTGAAACTAGTTCGTTTTTTTTATTAATTGAATGCTGAAAATGTATAAATTTGTATATATTTAGTTCTATTTGCATCTATTATTTATGATGTAATCATGGCAACATAGTTCAACTTTTATAATACTAATGACATGAAAAGATTAAAACAAAAAAAGATGAGATTTTAAGTTCACATTCACATATTGAAATGATGGTAATGTCATAATTAAGTTTTTTATTTATTTATGGTATTTCATCACTGAAAAAAAGGGTAAAATATGATGGTAACAGGGTTGTGCATAACATGGGACACAAAATTGTAAGTTATTTTAATAATACATAGAAAAATAAAATCTTACAAAAACACAGACAAAATGCTGGCTTTTAATTCCATGTATTTTTTAATCTAAAATTTGCTGATAATATTTAAGCAAGAACAGGCCTAAAACTGCATAAAAATAAGAAGAAAATTTGTAACAAAAAAATACATAGTAATGTTGACATAGGTGATTATTTGAAAAAGTCTCTTTTTACATACATGAGGAACACAAATGACACTCGTTTTGTAAAATGATACACAAAATGAGATTGCTGTGGTTTGTTGTTTGCTTTAAGTAAATAATCTGTCTGTGGCTTTGCATGAAAGTGATTTTTTGCTGATGAACGAATGCCCACATACACGAGTAGATAGATGAGAAACGTTTGTATGATCAATACTGTTGTCACTATCACACTCTCTGTGGTTTGGATGCTGTGACTAAAGCTGTATTGGAAATATGAATCTCAGTGACATAACTGCTGCGGAGCGCTTCGCCATAGTAACTGGCTTTGTGTCTATTAGCACTTGCAGAGGGGTTGCTTTCCAGCTCTGGTGTGAAATAATCTCTTTATTTTTTCTGTTCCTCTATTCCTCTTCCAAGTTGTTACTCATTCTGTGTCTTTGTCTCTCTCTCATTCCCTTCCTCTGTTATATAGGCTAGTTGTCTAGTTTGCGGTTTCCTGTTTGGTAAACCGGCCTTTTGAGATACTTGTACTGGTGCCAGGAGTTAGTCTAGTCTAGCGCACTAGTCTTTGTAGAAAGCGGAAGAACAGAAAGCTGCTTGGTTTGAAAGTAACTTTGCTACTGTAATGACAATGGACCATTTTAACCAGTAACATTTTGCTGGTTAAAATCTAGTCTTTGTAGAAAGCTGGTTGTGTTGCCTTGAAGATATGTGGCCCCTAAGTAAATTTACAGTGCTCGCAAGTGTAAATGAGTGGTCACATTAGCAATATTTTAGCAAAATTTTACTGGTTAAAATGGTCCATTGCCATTACAGTAGAAAAGTTACTTTCAAACCAAGCAGCTTTCTGTTCTTCAGTGCGGTGAAATTGTGTGACCATCTTGAACATGAACAAAATCTGCATGGGGATCTTTTTTCGAACGCACATGAAATGAGTGGAGTTTATCCACAAAATTTTGCTGAGCTCCAGTAAATGTGATCTAAAATATCAAACCTTCATCCCGACTGTTTTGTTGACAATTTAGCCTTTAGCTGGTCTATCTGTTTTTGTTTTGTAATCATTTAAGATTAAAGTTTGACATTTTATAAAATGTTCAGAATTCTGGAACCAACCATATTTGCATACAGAATTGCGATTGGTCTTGAATAGGGATGGGTCTTGCGGTAAAAAATACAGTAAAAACAGTAATATTTTTTAATGTTTTTTACAGTTTAAAGTAACTATTTTCCATTTTCATATATTTTATAATTAAACTTATTCTTGTGATGGTAAAGCTGAATTTTCAGCATCATTCATTACGCCAGTATTCAGTGTCACATGATCCTTCAGAAATCATTATAATATGCTGATTTGCAGCTGAACAACAACAACAACAAAATATTTTATTGACACTAAACATTTGAACAGTAGTGTATTTATTAGGGCTGGGTAAAAAATATCGACATCTCGATAATAATCGATTCTCATTTTTACAGAACGATATCGATTCTTAAATCCCAAGAATCGATTAGTCTAGCCTGTTTTCAGTTAATGGACGGAACATTGAAGGGCACTTCCCATCCAATATAACGCAATATGCATTGTGCTTTGGTACTTTTAATATGAAAGTCTCAGATTTCAAATTCTGTCCAATGCTGGCGTATTACAATAAAAAAGTCTCATGTAATCGCTCAATCAGTGTTTCAGCCGCGCAAAGACGTCAATATTATGGCTTGTAAACAATGTCACGTAACGTCACATTTACCTCAGAAAAACATAATCGATGACCATAAACTCATTAATCATATAGAAAAATAAACTGTAGAGAGGGGCATTTTGCTTAATATATGCACCATATAACATATTCATTATAAATTTTTACTGTTCTTCAATGTTTAATTTGTTTGAATAAATCCATCAATATTTTATGACAGCCACCATTGTTTATATATATATATATTTTTTAAAACGAATTGAAGTAGAAATATTATAACTTAATTATTTAAAAAACTTCATTAAGCGTAATTTTAACAAACCAGTCAATTTTAACCTTCAATATTAAAGTAATGTAGTACCAACTGACTCTCATATATATTTTACAGCATTAGCATGTACTGTACCTGATATATATATTCAAAATAATATTGAATCGAATCGCAAGCTTATGAATGAGAATCAAATCGAATCGTGAAATTTGTGTCAAAACCCAGCCCTAGTATTTATACAATGAATAGCACCACTGATCTTAATAAATGCCAATCTAGTAAGTACCAGTATCAGTCTTTAAGTGTTTCTCATTTAATAATATTGAAATGCCACGTTTTACCTCAGAACCAAGTTTCCCCCTCCACATAAATTCTCTCTAAACAGGGTTTTGCATATATGTTCTACAAACTGGGCTGAAAATATGACATAGTCTAATTATCTAAGTGTGTAATACACGTAATGGGGGTTTTGTATCTACTTAAAACTGTCTTCAGGCACGTCCAGTGGCTTTTTAAAGGACAGAACTGAAAACTGCCGTCTTGTTCTCTTGCCACTCATCCTGACAGACACCACAGGGCTTTGGCTGTGGACTCCATTTTTCCCTCCAAAATTTCAGGGAGGAAAAAATCTGTTTCCTGTCTTTTCTGTCTATCTCTCTCTCCTCTCTCTCTCTCTATCTCTCTTCTCCTCTTCTCTCAGAGCTCTCTCTCTATCTCTCCTATTCTCTCTCCTATCTCTGTGTCTCTGTCTCCTTTGTGTGTTTTTTCCACAAGCATTTCCTTTCTTGAGCTTTCCCTCTCAAACCAGCTGGCAAAATGTTTCTTCAGGGAGAAACCGTTGGAAAATGTGAAGAGTTTTTGAGGTTCGTTTTTCAAATTGAGTTATCTGAGGCGTGTTTGAGGTGCAAGAACAGGCCACAAAAAGATTCTCAAAGTGAAATGAAACCTTGAAGTTTGTAGTCTTGTTAAAAAATATGGTTTAGTCTGTTTTTTTAACTGTTATTCAATCTGTGTGGTAGAATTCACACCTGTACAAGCAATGAATAGAAAAATCGTAAAATTGTATGCATGTTTTTGTTAATTGCGCTGTTTGCGTTCCTTCACAGTAACATCTCCGACAGCTGTGTTTGGACATTAAGTGATGATTTTTCTAATCTGTAGCTGAAGTCTTAAAACCTGACATGTTATTGAATTCCAAGTCATTCAGAGATATTTTCAACAACACAGCAGCAATTTGTCTGGTGTGGCTGCACTAGTGTAGCTACTGCTAAGAGCTGTACATTAGCATGCTTTAGGTCCGTTTAAAAGGTCCTGCCTGAAACACGGACAAACACCGGGAGGAGATTTTAATCCCTGGATTATGAAGCCAAAGCTTCCCCTCTCTGGCCTGCCAACAGGTCATCTAACAACCCGGTCATAGAGCTAAGCCTGTCAGACAGTCTTAGCCCACACATGCTAATGTATCCGCCAGCGCACAAACACTGGCGTATCTCTGGCTTTTCAAATAAACACTCTTTAAAAGTTTCGTTCAAGTTGAAAAGGGGAATATTTTAAGTTTAGGTATTTTGCGCAGGACTTCTGAGGTTCGCAGCTCTCGATGGCTTTTATTTACTACAAATAATACCACAGTAATTTATTATGTTTTCATTTCTTATTCAAAATACTTTAAAGTTTTCATTTGTAAAAGCCACCAAATTCATATCCCATTCTGCTTTTGAAGTGTCTAATTGTTCATTTATTTACTGTCAATTTCAACATATTTATGAAAATGATTCTAAATCGTTCCAAAACAGTGTAACTGACTTGTGACCAAATTGCAGAATTCATGACAGCTTGCATGATTTATTAAAGAACTTCAATATCTATACACTCAATGGTGAAATGTAGCTTTACAGATCTTCTGTCACATTATGGGAAGTGAAGTGTTTGAATTAACTGCATCATTTTAACCACATATTTCACATGGGTTCCTGGAGAGCTGGTTTGGGACTTCTGAGAAATATCATGTGGACTGTGTATCTTAAACAGTGTCCATGTGGTTAACATACCGACTTTTAATCGTGTGAAGACTGCTATGAATGAGAACAATAGCTTTTGGAGAACCATTTCTCTTACCATCTGAAGCATTTCTTAAAGCGGTTGTATATAATATTACAGATTCAGTACAGAAATTGATGCACGTGGCATAAACATAGTCCATAGCTTAGGGCAGAATTATGTGTGTTTAAGAGTCTTGCATTGCCGGTGGGGAACATCTAACTCATTTCCACCATATCTGCATGTAAGTTAATGTAGAGTGTGTATGCTGCTCGAGCATGTGCAGTGTATAACATCACTCGTGTCACCTCATGGATCTTATTTTTTATGTAGGTCCGATTGATTTCTATTGAAGTTACTGTGTGTGTGTGTGGTGTGTGTGTTGTGTGTGTCCAGGGGAGTTTTTTCAAAGCGTTGTGATTGTTTGGTTCTCAGGCTGTTCGGAGATGAACTCTGACCTTTGTTGCCGAACAATGGATCTTATCACTACAGGAGCCCCTCTCCGAAAACTAGTTAAACACACACTTGCTATCACACTTGCATTCTCACGTCCTTTAAAATCAGTAACTGTACTAAATACTTGATCCCAAAGCTCTACTTTGTTCTGACTTGTTCAAATTAAAATAGTGTTTCTTGCTGTTTATTTGCACCAGCAATTCAACTTTGTTTATGTGTTGGGGTAGTGGGGCCTCTCTTTCGCTCACTGTCCGCTATCTGTTTGTTAAAGGGTTAAGCAACTGTACGGCAGCAGCGCTTGAGCCCCTTTTATGAGGGGAAAAGAGTGAGTGAGTGAGCGCACAGAAAAGACAGCAAGAGATTGGATGGGGGGGGCAGGGCAGTGGAAAAGAGGTGGAGATGGGGAATTGTCAGGATATCTGAGCCCAGTAATGGGCCCTGGGGTGCTTTATGACAGGAAGAGGTAAAAAGATGAAAGTCAAGAAGAATGTGTGGAAAGTTTGGAAAGTTTATCCATTCGTCCCAGTCCTCCCATCCGCCCATCCATTTAGGGTAGTAGCAATTAATAAGGGTAGAGAAGTAATCTTTCAATCTAAATAGGGAAGTTTGATTAATTGATGATCGATTAATTATCATAATTAACAATCCATGTTAAAACACTTTTCTAAATGATTAAATGGATAGTTTACCCAAAAATTAAAATGTCGTAATTTACTCGCCTTCATGTATGACTTTCTTTTTTTTTTTGTTGAACACGAAAGATACTTTGAAGAATGTTGGAAACCAAACACATTCATTAAAAATATATATTCTTTTTCAGTTTTATTTAAGTTTAGTAATTTGTGAATGCATTTTGACATTTTTTTCTATTTCTATTACTTAATTTTGAAAGTTTTTTTTTTTAAATAAAAAAAAAAACGTTCTTTTTAATTTTTTTGTTTTTTAAAAGTATATTTTACTATATATTTATATTTGAATAATTTTACGTTGAAACCGCATGAGAGTGAGTAAATAGTGACAGAATTAAAATTTTAGGGGTGAAGTGTAAAGATTTTTTGGGCCATAGATTTTTTTTTAAAGACTTGCAGACATACTGCATGAAATGCTGGTGACTTTTGAATAGGGCTGTGCAATTAATCACATGCCATTGTCAAGCGCATCTCGTCAGTAAAACCGGTTCTCTGATTAGTAGTAAATCGCCATCACCTGCTTTCAGATGGAGCGGTATTTACTACACAGAGCCGTAGTTCACTGACAAGTTAGGCAATATCGCATTCATAATTGCAGATGAATTGCATTGAATTATGAATGCGATATTGCCTAATTGTCGGTGAACTACGGCTCTGTGTAGTAAATGCCGCTCCATCTGAAAGTGGAGTACTAATCACGGAAGCGGCTTTACTGACGAGATGCGCATGACAATCGCATGCGATTATTTGCACAGCCCTACTTTTGAACACCATTTGCCCCCCCACTTTTTCAAGCTAAATGCAAACCGTGTTAAACTGGGTCAGGAAGTGATGCTAGCATGCCCCTTTTATTCTGAAATGTCTGTTCTCCTTATAGCCTGTCTGAGTTTAGTTCAGCGTAAAGCCAGTGGAAATAGGGTCTATTTATCTGCACTATGTGGTTGTGCCAGTCTATTAGCACTGCTATAGACTTTTTCCTCTGTTTAATGGTTTTCCAGTGTCTCTGTTTGTCCTAGCCGGTGAAGCACATGTGCTGTATCCCTTTTGACTGGAGTAGAAAAAGAAAGACATTAAAGGGTCCAAAAAGAGACCGGGAGGTGAGTTCACTCCATTCATCCGTGGGTCTGATAAAGGTCAGCCAACTGTGAACTAGACCTGGGTCCTTGCTGTGTGACTGAAGCATCTCGTTTTCAGAGATCATGCGGACCGATATTTAATTAAAAGAGGGGATAAGGCTAATTGGGTCTGGTTTTGCCCTGAGGGGGTGAGAGGGAAAGAGAGGGAGAAACAGGGCATTAGAGATATCTGGAGCTGGAGGGTAATCTATTATTCTCAGCCGTTAAAGCAGTGGCATTGGGATTTCATGAATACATCCTGCTGTGCGGTTTCTGTCAAACACAAGCTTTTACTAGCCTAAACTAACCTCTGGAAATGGTTTGAGCAAACAAATTTGCAATGAATTTAGATTTTTGTGTTTTCTCACAAATATTTTAGGTGGTTTTAACCAATCAGTTATGTAATCAAAAGTAAACCGCAACAATAACAACAACAATTATTTATTATATAGCAATTTGTTATTATATTTATGAAAAGTATTTTTGTGATCTGAATGGTTGCAAAATTTATTTTTGTCTTAGTTTTGGGACTATATCTAACTTTTACCAGTGTAACCCATTTTTTTTTCATTAAATAAAACTATTAAAAAGTAGTTTTTGATCATTGAAATACAGCTGAAAAAATATATAAATATTAGGGGAAAAAAATCTTAAAATTAGAAATGTTGTCTTAGTAACACGACTGAAATAGTTGAAGTAATAAAATTAAAGAAATAAATTCAAACTTAATAGAAATATTTAAAAAATGACAAGCACACAACTAAATTATTAAAACTTTCAAATTAAAATGAAAACTGAAAATATATAATCTATTTTGTAATATTTATAAATGATATAATAGTAGCCATAATAGTAGCCTATATAAAAAATACTAAAATAAAGCTAGTGTTTTGGCGCCAACAGCCTAGTGGGCAGTATGCCGACAGAAAATGCCGTTATGTTACGGGCGTCCTGAGTTCGAATCCCGGCTCGAGGGCCTTTCCCGATCCCACCCCTCTCTCTCTCTCTCTCTCTCTCTCCCAATTCACTTCCTGTCTGCTCTCCACTGTCACATCATAATAAGGACAAAACACCAAAAAGAAATCTTTAAAAATAATGCTAGTTAAACATGTACATTTTGAATATATGGAACTTGCTGTTACCCTAATTTGTTTGAAATTTATTCAACTGTTATCGCTAGTTAGCATATGTTATATCCTGCATATGTTAGTGGGGGAAAAAAGTGCCATTTCCCCATGGTCTTGTTGTTGGTACATGGCTTCCATTAAAATGCCAGTGTAAGTGCAGACAGACCAAACACTACTCTGTCTCTCTCTATCTGTCTCTCCTCCCCCCTTTCCTTCTCTTCCACTGGTCGCCTCAGTTTCAGGTTGCTGACGTCCTCTCATCTTCCCCCTAACCACACACACATGGATGCTCTCACAGTCCAGTCCCTCTGTCTTGTTTAGGGAAGTCTTTTTAGCCAGAGGCAAGGAGGCGTAAATTTACTTCGAAGACAGAGGGTGGGTTTGGTGTCTGTGTATTATCTCTGGCATAGCACAGAGAATCTTAAGTGTGTACTGTGTATGTGTCCAAATGTTGAACCATTTTGGCTCCATAGGATACACTGGTAACTGCTCATACTTTGACAAATTTGCTTGATGTTATAATCAAGCCTAACGATCCAATCAAATATCAATGAACAAATCAAATTATTTACTAATGAATATTGGTTTCTTCTTACAGTTGGTAAATGTCCACATTGGGCTTGGTGTAGTAAATGAATAAGGCAAGATTGGGAAGCTCAGTAGCAGAGGATTGTCAGTGGGAAGATTGTTTATTGAGAGAAGGAGCTTTCAACACCCCCTCTTGAAGCCTAGGATCAAGCTTGTCTCAAAAATGTGGAGTGAGAATGTGTATTTGAGTGGGTGAAGATGGTGTACATTGGTGGTCTTTTCTGCCAGATGAGCCCAAGCATTCCCTTCCCCCAATTCAAGAGATGTTCAGAATGACACAGCCTCTTGCTCATCAGTTGTAAAGAGAAATGTGGAGTTGGCTAGAGGGAATGGAGCAAGCAATGTCGTTTTATTACTTTAGAATAAAAGAGCTTTCTCTCTCTGTCTTCCTCTTTGTCCACAATGCTTTCCCAATATACCCATGAATCTGCTGTCATTTGATTACTGTCTTCAAGAAGTTTTGGCTAGAGTCCCACATGTTCCATTAGTTGGCTCAAAAACAACAAACTAATTGTCTGTTTCTGTGTGGGTGGATGGATGGATGTGAGGAAGCTTGTGAGGATCTGTAGAGAATATCATATTCTTCACCTCCTATTTTTAAGTATGGGTGTCTCTGTCTGTCTCTTGCATTTGGCATTTCATTCTGGCACAAGTTAAGCACAGCCACTTACCATTTTTGTTTGCCGCATTTCTGTTCTAGGTGAGTCTGGACTGGGCAAATCCACGCTTATCAATTCCCTCTTTCTGACAGACCTGTACTCCAAAGACTACCCTGGCCCATCTCAAAGGATCAAGAAGACTGTTCAGGTATGTCCTCTTTAGCTGAACTTTGACTCCTGATACTGATCCAGTGGTCTTCCCTTTATCTAACACTATCTCTATGTTAGTTTTCTCTCTCTTTCTTCCCTTACATTTGACCCTTTATCTCCAGCCACCATTATCTTCCACTGCCTTGCAGCCAGATGTGACAGAGAGAAGCAATGAGGGAGGCTTCTGAGGTCTGATTTTTTATTCTTACCTTGGACCAGGAGTTGGCAACCTTTTTGTTCGTGAACAAAGTGCACCATTCGAGATGAACTGTGCTACCTAACTGTGCAACATTTTGTATAACGCAGAATACCAATTTTTTTTCTTGTATGCCTCCACTGTTGTGCTGCAGCAACCAATTTTTGGTCTGTCTGAGGTGATTTTGTCGACACTGGCCTGCGTGGTGCTATCAGCAAGTTGGGGAAGTAAACAAATCCACTCTGCGTTATCCAGGGGTTACACATACAGTTGGGACCCACTGCTCGACTCAGTTGAGCAGCATAGTTTTGATACTTTTTAAGTGCTTCTTGTTAGATTGGCTGCATGAATATGAGGAAAGATTGGGCCTTATTGCATCAATCACACACACACACACACACACACACACACACACTCAAGATTGCTTTTTGTCTTGGCAATTTCAAGTCAACCAACATGCAAGTGCATTGAGACAACTGGAGTGCAGAGCACCATGCAGGCTCAAGCAATCACAAACATAGTCCTGCCTTCTGAAGGTCCCAGGCCAGAGCAAATGCTCCCAGACTTCCCAGAGGAAAGAGACAGCAGAGTTTTGACCTTATATGGATTTGATAAACAAAGCGAGAACAGATGCTGAGGCTGGAACATCAGAAATGGGGGAGGATACACTGAAAAGAGCTTGCGGTATGATGGAGTGACTCAATTGGAGTGTTTTTTGAAGAGGATGGGAGGGGCAATATGAAGGGGTCTAGATTCCTCTGCAGGCAAGTAGGGTTCAGTAGAAGGTCAAGAATTTTCCCACGAAACCCAACACCCGGCAATGACTTTCCCACCACCCTTGAGATGGGATGTGTTCCGAGGCGGCCCGGCCCTTTCTGGGGTTTTATGTGCAGCCACACTCTCCGCTATCTTGATGAACAAGCTCTGTCTTTGTTGACATCATGAGTAAGTTCACTGTTGAGGTTTGGATCCAAGTTGTTTTGGACCTTTGTCAAGCTTGGATGACATGACATGTCCTTTCTGAGGCAAGTTATTTCACTTAGTGTCCAACTTGAAAAAGCTATCCAATCATGCATGTACATCTCCTGTCTACTTGAATGGGGATAGATTGAAATTTCAAGAACTTGTCTGCCATACACATTTTTTTTCAATAACAGAGGGATGTCCAGTTCTGCTCCTAAAATTCCACTATCCTGCAGAGTTTAGCTCCAATCTTAATTAAAAACACCTCAGCTGGCTAATCAAGGTCTTCCGGTTTACTAGAAACTTTCGGGCAAGTGTGACTTACAGCCTCACGGACTTCACATACACAGGACAGTGAAAAGGGCATCAAATGTGATTTATTTCCGCTCTTTTTTTTATTATTTATGAGAAGCCTGTGTTTTCATCATATTGTATCTGTTCACATGGATCAAAGTTTGGGAGTTGCTTGTTTAGGGTTATTTGCTTTTCTCATAGCTGTGCAGAAACCAACCAAATACAACCTCCACATCATCTTACAGTTTGAATCCAGCGACTGTGGCATCTGTCACCCAACATTTAAACAAATCCATTCTCATTTGTTGAGGTGATGTAAAACCAAGGGACATTGCTTGTTCCCACTGGAATTCGGTGGAAGATTCATCCGAGGCGGCACCTCTTTGTTTTTACCACAAAACTACTAGAGATTTTTGATTTGATCTTGCCACTTGCCATAGTTTTACCTGGATTTCACAAATGAAATCTGACATTTTAAAATTTCTCCTGTCCGTGCTTTCCTCTTCAGACTAGGGCTGGGTGATATGACGATATTATCGTATATTGATGATGTCTCGTAAGTATCGCGATGTCGATGTCAACAGTCAGGTAACAGACGATTATCAACATTATCAGGAAAAAAAAAAAGACAAATGATAAACCTAGTAAGTTGCCAAAATATTTTACATAGCCCCCTAGTTACCATACAGGTCTTTTTGCATGCAAGAATGACATTTTTTTATAGTAAGATGGTTTGGAATCGAAAAGCTATTCCAGTTTTGGAAATCAGATGGGTAGGGTCAGGAATCAAATTACTTGTTTTTCGATTTCGATTTTGTTTCTTGATTTCTGTATGTGCATTTATTGTGATTTTATAGGATTCAACTGCAAGAAAACAAAATAGATCTCACTTCTGCACTCACGCGCTGTTTTCTGTGCTGCGCAACAACACAAAAAGCCGCCTCACATAGCCTACGGGAACAATGGACTGAGCTCTCTTTCTCGCATTCTTACACATTCGAATGAACAAATACACACATAATTAATAATAAAAGTTAAACAGAAAAAAAGATAAATGTCCAACTTCACCATGATGAACTTAAAATTGGGCTCTATTATTTTTCCACACAAAACGAAATTAATTTGAAACACAAATTTGATAAGAACAGAGTAGACATTATTAGCAACACCAACATAACAGCAAATAACCGGCCCCCGCGATAATCTCTCTGTGCTGGGGTGCGTCGAAAGACGATGTAGGCTATGGAGGATATAGCCAGAGATATTGTCAAAAGCATCAAATATTGGCAATATTAAGAGTGTTTGGCATTTCCAATTAGGGGCGTTACGTTCTTCTTCTTATTACGCCTGTTTGGTCCGTTTTTTGCGTGGGGGGTTTGGTTTTTTTTTTTTATATTTTTTTTATTGATTAGTTTTTATGGGGAGGTTAGGTGTTTTTTGGGGTTTTTTATATGTTTTTATTTATTTAACCCAATTTAATGAATGATTATTATAGGTTACATTTATGATTAAATTAATATTACAATATAATAATTAATTTGCCCCCCAATAATTTTATAGCGCATCACCGCATAACTGACGCACTGTGAGCATAATAAAAGATTAGGCTTTTAAAAGTCTTGTTAAAATTAAACAGGTCTATTAATTTATACAATTTATACAACACTGCAGTCATCAATGAAAATTAAGAGCAGCTTTATTTCAAGCACCAACTTTTAAACAACTTTCAAAAGCAACTTGTTTAATGCTAAATGCATTTCTTCTCATTTTTTTTTTCATTATGTTTGGGCCACAAGATAGCTTCAGATGCCAAAAGCTCCGTCAGGTTTCACTTGCACTTTCTGAGATTAAGACATTCACCTGCATAAGTTTGCACGTTGCTTGTGTGATATCCATTGGCTCACCTACTTGGTTTAAAACATAAATAGTTACAATATTGTGATGTATCCCAACCCCGACATGCGGTTCGCGGGGAGCCCCGCTGATTTGCGTTAAACCACTGAACATGGTGTGTGTTTATGGTGCATGTCGTCAGTGTTGTCTCGGCGGGGGAGTGGCCTGGTGGAGGTGGGGCTTGGCTAGATGATATTATCGGATATCGCAATTTTTTTTTAAGGCGATTATCGATAAGATATTTTTTACATATCGCCCAGCCCTACTTCTGACCCCATTTAACCTTCTCTGGCGTTTTCCCTGATGGCAGGATGCTTTCTGCCATCCACATTGTCTTGAGCTGTTCCACCATGAATGCCCGTGGTATAAATTTGTCAGCCTGGCCAAAGGCCATGTTGTGATGTGTGGCTGTCTAGTCCTCTGTGGTCACTTCAGGCAGGACATGGAGTCAGCGGCGAGAGTATTTATATTCCAAAACAATCTGCAGTGTTTGTCATAGCAGCCACACAAGGGCCACTCTGTTTGCGTCAAATAAAAGTCTTGACATTTTTGTGGCTTTAGGTTTCTACATTTTCATTTATTTCTTTTTCTGTCTTGTTGCAAACTGAAGTGGCCTGATGTGCCTCATAAACATCCTAGCATAAGCGAGAATGGAAGAGCCTTATTAAGGTTCACTCCACTTCCATTCCCCTCATTTTTGCTTTCTCTCACTTTCTCCTTAAGTCTCACCATTTTCTCCCTCCCACTCTCTCCTCTTTTTGAAGAACTAAGAAAGGTTGTGGTTGTTGTTTTTGTTAGTGAGAAAGTGTATGTGTGAATGAGAGTGCAGTTTTAGAAAAAGAGGGTCAGCCAAAAATAACCAGGCTTGTGAGAATAAGCCGTTTTTTAATGAAAGCAGCTGAAATAACTTCAGGAGATGATGAAGCTGAATCACATTGGAGATTATTATTTCAGTGTCTCGCCTTGGTGTCTGACACTGGCCTAACCTAGAATGCAACTAATGTAGAAGATGACGCAGAAACTCTCACGAGACCACATCTGTTGCTAGCAAGGGGAAGGATGATGATTTATAACTTGACGTCATTTTAAAAACATGAACATGTTTGTATGTTGCAGCAGTGAATTTAAAGTTGCACTTTTGTTTTAATACAATAAACTAGTCAATCTCACTATTTGTTGGATCAACTAGCCGACCATGTTACCTTGTAAATGCTTATTTGTTATTAGCATCTTTTGTATGACATACAGCTATAACATTCATCAATGTTTATGTTCTAGGATCATCTGTGACCTTTTGGTTTGACACAGGTGCAAAAGTACAAATATTTATGCGCAAACCAGTATTAACCAACCTTTCCACTCACATGTTTGTGGTTTGAGTTAGTTAGCATTGATGTTGTGCCAGTAACATGAATCTGGAACAAACAGGCAAGGTTGCTGTCCCAGGCTAGTTCACATAACCTGTGGTGACAACTTGTGGTCCTGCTTTCAGGTGGAACAGTCCAAAGTGCTGATAAAGGAGGGGGGCGTCCAGCTCACGCTGACCATCGTCGACACACCAGGCTTTGGAGATGCGGTGGACAACAGCAACTGGTGAGTTTAAGAATTTTGGGGGCATTTTAGATTCTTGGATAAAGTCAAAAGATAAGATTATGTTGGGTGTTATATTGGTTTTAAATCTGTTGTGATGCAACGACTTATCAATCTTTGCATCTGACTTTGCCTTTCATCAGTCCTTCTCATCTTTCTTTCAGCTGGCAACCCGTCATCAACTACATCGACAGTAAGTTTGAAGACTTCCTCAATGCTGAATCCCGGGTAAACAGGAGGCAGATGCCTGACAACAGGGTGCACTGCTGCTTGTACTTCATCGCCCCCTCTGGTCACGGGTGGGTACTGCACCCTGTACAAACGAAGCCTGGCATGAATCAACCAGCTTAAAATAGAAGCACCACACACATGTCCTGATTTACACATTTAGCACTTTGCTCAGGAGTGGGATGATGTTGGAATTTTGTACATGAATACCGTACAACTGTGGTACAATGAAGACATCAGACTGTGCATTGATTGAAATGCATTAACGGGTGAAATGGAGAGACAGAGGACATATGAGCACAGATGGAGATGCATACTACCCACACCCAGATCCAAAAGCCTTACATAATGCCTACTAAACTAGGCTTGGCATATGATAGGCATTGACTCGTTTATTTTTGGAAATGATTAGCTTATTTGGCTAATTTTTGCTGAAAATTATGATTTTTTTTTTATATCAGAAATGAGATTTGTAATTAAATTTATTGCAGGTGGGAAATTTATTGCAGGATTATTCTTTTTCTTTCTATTTTTTTATTTTAGTGGGTGTTTTTTTATTTATCTTTTCAATGCAGTTATCTGTTGTTTTGTGATTTTAAAGGAATAGTTAAAACCTAAAAATGAAAATTTTGTCATTATTTACTCACCCTTATGTCGCTCCAAACCTTTCTTATGTTGAACGTAAAAAAATATATTTTGAAGAATGCTGGTAATCACTTAAACATTTCATGGTCCCCATTGACTTCCATAGTATTTCTTTCCCTACTATGGAAGTCAATGGGGACCAACAACAGTTTGGTTATTCAAAATTCTTCAAAATATCCTCTTTTGTGTTCAACATAAGAAAGAAACTTTCACAAGTTTGTAATTTATGATCTATTTTCTGTGAATAGACAAATGAAGCACTGTACTTCTATATTTACGTGCAATATGGTATGACCCCGTAGCCTTATGTCTACAAACAGCTATTTTCTTGCATGCCCTTTTTGAGACGCCACATTCATATCTCTGTGACCTTTGTGTTGCATCTTCAGTCTTGACATTCCTGAAATGTATAAACAGCCCCTCAGCTGGCCCCCAAAACCACAAAAACACACACACAAACCCTGCTTAGTGTAAGAACAGCCTCTTTGTCTGGAAGCCCAAACGAAAGTGATGCAAAGAGAGACAGAGTGAAGCCCTCATTCCCTCCATGACATAATTTTTCTGGTTTGGAAGGAAACGATGAGAAAACGTTCAGTGCTGTGTGGTGGCGGCTCTGTGCTGACAGTGGCCCCTCTGCTCTGGTCTGTTTATTCATGCCCGTTTCTGGTGCCTTACTTGTTTCAGTTCTATTGCATCACTTCAAAGGACACAGATCATTTTTGTGTCTGGTTTATGTATAAGCTTTGTAGACTTATCCAATGTTTTACTTAACCTTACCGTTACTGTCATCGTTCATTATATTTATATTACCCATGTGCAAAACCATGTGAAAACATATGCTTTTTTTATTGTTTTTTTTCCCCATTGTTCCATGTAGTTTTCGTGGTCTCCCTACTTTAGCTTTTAAGACTTTTCAGGATTATGAATTCACCCAGTTCTAAAATTATTTCCATAATGCACTATACTATAATAACCTGTATTATATCATAAACTACTCTATACATTTCTATACTGTATTCTATATGCTATGCATGGAATGGTATACATTTATACCCCTAAGAGAAAATTGGAATAGGCACACCCCTTTATTTATTTATACTTTAAATTAAATTTTATTTTTACATTATTTCTTTAATTACTTATTATTATGATTTATTTATACTTTATTTTAAGCATTTATGTATTTCAGGATTTAGTTGTATAATCAGTAGTTGTAAAACGTTAAAAGATAAATATGTTAATACAAACAGGGTTAATCGGTCATAGTATAGATTTGCAATTTTGTACTGCACTGTATGTACTGTAGCTGTACCTTGCTGTACAGTAATTCAATAATTAATTTAGTAATCTAAATAATAATGTATTATCACCAAAACAAGTGTAAACTGTTAGACACAATTCACTTGTATTCTGAATCTTTTTTCAGACTGAAGCCTCTTGATATTGAGTTTATGAAGCGTCTTCATGACAAAGTCAACGTTATCCCACTCATCGCCAAGGCCGATACTCTCACGCCAGAGGAGTGCCAGCTGTTCAAGAAACAGGTGTGTGTTAATGTGTGATTTTTACATTTTACAGCTGATGATTTGAATTTTACTCATTTTTCTCAAGTACTACAAATACTACTGTTCTCTCATCATTAGATCATGAAGGAGATCCAGGAGCACAAAATCAAGATCTACGAGTTTCCCGACACAGAGGACGATGAGGACAGCAAACTGATCCGAAAGATAAAGGTAAAAAGTCAATCCATTTGCTTAATACAAAGCACTAAAAGAAACTGTACATTGGCAGGAGTACAGCAGATAATTACAGACAACATTAGTTTATTCATTATGAACTAAAAACCAACACCAGTATATTTATAAACTAAAATTAACAAAGATTCAGAGTTGCCCTGACTGTGAGATCCCCAAAATTTGGTAAATGATAGTTTATAAATATTGCTAAAGTTATATATAATTTGTTGCATTTACATTGTTATATAGACTTAAATTTTTTATAATTTTTTATAAAGCAAAAAGTAATATGTATTCATTATTTATTATAAAAAATTTATAATTTTTAAATGGACATGGAAAAGTAATTGCAATGTCAATGAATATAATTTTTCTTTTTTAATTATCCTCTGAAATATATAATCTGTTAGAAAAAGATTTTTGCATGGACATTTTTCTTTAAAATTATATATGTATTTTATATAAAATCTTGATCAACTGGAAGTTGTCCATCGTCTAACTGTAGAAAAGCCATAGAAATTCATTAGTCACAGTAAGAATCCTGAAGATCCTGTTAAAAATAAAAATAAAAATAGTCGTCGTGGAGAGCGCAGGTCACGGACGCTTAGCAACAGCAGACGCCACGAAAGCACAAGCTCCCAAGCGCTTTGGAAAGAAGGAGGGGGGAAGAAGGGGGAAAGGGCACGGCTGGCGTTTTCCCACACGTTTTAGCTGGTGAAATGTGGCGGAACGGCCCCAAAGTCTGTCTACACTGGACGTGACAAAGTGACAGTTGCCAATCATTTGAACTTTGTGTCAAATCAGTTTACAGTCGGGGATTTGTCGTGCCGCGCCGCATCCAGTGTAGACAGACAGCATCACTGATTATAATGGGTTCATTGTATTTTGTCATGCGGTCGCGTCGGTGTTTTGTAGACATCTGGTTGAAGTACGCAGATGCAATGCCTTGTGAACACTGATTTCTGTTCACTTCTGCGTCTATTTGTGCTGAAATCCTATGCTCGAAGTAGCCTGTAAACGCAAGGATCATGGATTAGATGCATAGTTAGGGGCTGGACATTAAGTCAATATCAAATATGTATCCGATATTTATAAGTTTTTTCAATAATGGTGATATGATTTGTAAACACATTTCCAATATTTCGATATTACCAGTTTCCCATACATTGATTTATTTGTACCGATTGACTTCGTTGAATAAACATGAGCACTGCACGTTTCAAAATCATAACACGTTGCGGGTGTTTTATATGAATTTATCTTTGAAGGAACCGACTGTCTTCAGAAAAGCTTCGATGGCATTTTCATTTGATCTGAAAGTAGCATTTAGGAGTGGAGCTGCTTTGATTACAGCCATTACTGGGGAAACTGCTTGTTTTATCACTCTAAAATCGCCTCCTGCTGGCGGAGAATGAGTTTTTATTTTAAATAAGCCCGTCTCCAGCAACATTTTCAGTTTTTGTTGTTGTTCAATTTTTTAGTTTTCTGCAGCGACTCGGAGCAATTTTCATACCCTTTTTTCTGGCTGAAGAACATTTGGTGACAATCTTACGCATAATCAGCGACAATACCAGTCTACAAAGTTTGTGAAGGTTTTTTTTTTTGCAAGAATTATTTCGGTCTCACCAAGGCTGCATGTCTATTTGAGCCGAGGAAAAGCCTACTAGCAAAAAAATCAGTTAAAATGTGGAAAAAGTTTTACCCATTTAAAAGTGTGATGTCTATTTGAGAGATTTTAATTGTAATGGTAGGACTGTGAGCATACAGAGCGAAATTTTCAGAGCAGGTACTCCAGTTTCAGTGGAAATGATCTCAGAAAGCATTTCTTAAGAGGCTGATATCAATATTTTAGTATATAACAAAAACAATTTGTTTTTTCAGGAGTCTTTGATGAATAGAAAGATCCAAAGAGCAGCATTTATCTGAAATAAAAACCTTTAGTAACATTATACACTATTCCATTCAATATCAGTATAATTTGTAGTATATTGGGGAAAGAGAATAAGAAAAGTATAGCAAGTATCTTTTAGTTAGCTCACGGATGCTTACAATTTTTAAAAGTGACAGTAAAGACATTTAGATTGTTACAAAAGATTTCTATTTTCAAATAATAGGGTTAATATGATATCGGAAGTATTATTGTATCGATTATCCGAAAGTGAAGAAATATTCGTGATTATCAAATGTTGACAATCGTCCAGGCCGTAAATTGCAAGGGGTATAAAAATGGAGTGACAAGAAAATGGTGTGTGTAACCTAGACTATAGTGGTTTCAGCCAGTTTAATGTTCCTGAGGGCAGTATAGTTTCAATATCTAACAGTGCTATGAATGACTGGTATGATCATGAACAACAAAACAATAAGGGGGAACTCAGACCAATCAACTTTTTGTAGCTTGAACACCATATTACTTAGTTTAATTTAGACAGTGAAGACGATGCAGGTTGTCTTACACTTGCCCCCCGCCTTATTCAATTTCTGTACTGAATACTGTTAGACTTCATTGCAAAATATAAAGATCTGCGTATTTCATTTAGGGTGTGTTCTCTTATTTCTCTGATTGTAATTGTTTATTTCTTATGCTGATTTACTCGCTTATAAAATCATCCCAATCATTGATTATTTTTTCCCCAAATAAACTATTCAAGTCATGTGGTGTTGTTTTTTTTTTCATATTGCAATATATATCGCAGAAAAATAAAATATCGCAATGTGTGTTTTTTTCCAATATCGTGCAGCCCTAATCAAGTGTTAACATGTACAGCCTTATTACATCTTAAATTTTGAATTAGACAACAGAAAAACAATGAGAAATGTTTTGTCTTTAAAGTCTGTAATTATCCCAGCAGCATCCACAATGTTGTTTGTTTCTCTAGGTTAGCTTGAGGTTATTATTGACGACATGCAAACTGCTGCAGAACCAATTTAGTTGACTGACCCGTCTGTGGCTCTGAAGTTCAATGCGAATCTACATCAGACCCCCTGTGTCTGTTCACTTTCTCGGTGTGCGGTCGATACAGGCTTACTTTAATTAACTGTGGTTTGTACCAATAGGAGAAGATGCCTCTGGCCGTGGTCGGTAGCAACGTGGTGATCGAAGTAAATGGCAGGAAGGTCAGAGGGCGTCAGTACCCCTGGGGTGTAGCAGAAGGTACGTGCCAGCATCAGCATGACCCATATGAGTTTGTCACGAGGACTGTACCATTTCTAAAGAGAACAGGGGTGTTCCAGTGCGTGTGAAACAAGTGCATGGGCTTGCTGGACGATTTGTCTCTTAGGTCGAACCCTGAGGGGTTCTGGAAAAGGGATGGCGACGAAGTGTTAGGTTTTCCAGAAAGAAAGATTGTCACCCCCTCTATTCATTATAGGCCACAAATGACTTGTTGTTGTGGTTGTACTTCCCCCACATTTCTTTCTTTACAAACCTCTCCTCCCTGAAAACTTTTTCATTTGGAATTGTTGTTGTGTGGTGAGCGAGTGTGTCTTTTTTTTCCTCGGTTGTTTACGTGTCATTCTTTCTTTTCTCTTTTTTTCTTTCTGTCTGCTCTTTTCCATGACTGACAGAGGGCATTATTGGTAAACAAAAGCATTTTTCATTTATACGCTCTTCGTTAAGTCCTCCCCCCTCTCCTTCCTCTTTCACCTTTTTGCTGCTCAGAATCTTTGCTGATTGTCAGATTTGTGCTCTACAAATAGTCATGGAGAAACCTATAAGCTGCAGCCCCCATAGAAAATAGAGCAACACTGCTCTCTAACATGTTTATAGGTTCTTAATTACCCTCTATGTAGGGCTGGACGATATAGCTAGAAAAATACATCTCAGTATTTGAGATAGAGTTTTGCTAATATTTGATATGTACAAATGCATCAGAAAGTGTGAGATTAAAAATGAATACTTTTGTTGAGATTAAAAAAATTATAATTTAGTATACATTACAAATAAAAACCCTCAAATAAAAAACCTCATTGTGTTATTATTGCATAATATATTTTAATTTGAGCTTTTGAGAACTATATGTGGGTGTGTGTATATATATAATGTATAATGTGTGAGACCAATAGGTAATACATTTTCGGATTTAAATAAAAAAATATAATTTAGTAATATTAAAAAAAGGTTTAAAAAAAAAAAAGATATATTTGATCCAAAAATTTTATATAACATATACTTAATTGTTTTTCAAGGACTCTCAATTATTTTATGTATATTGTTACAATGTAAATTTGTAAGTTTATAAAATGTGTGTTGTATAATTAAAAATTATTTCACTAAACCATTATATAATTAACAACATTTGAAAACGATTTGCAAATATAATTATATAGTCTTTTAGTTGGAAATATGTTTTATTAGTTATTGATGAGGATTATAGTATTTTATTAAAAAAAAAATAATAATTAATTTTTATAAGTTTTTCTTAATGACACAACAAAAAAAAAATAATATTCCATTAGATTATATTTAGATGTGGCAGTCTTAATAAGCAGCAATATTTACCTGCAGATATTTTGCAACTCGTAGATGAGGAGGGAACACAGAGCTAGACTAATAACCACAAATTTAAAAATTACCTTAATATTTATGATGTTATGTTATGTCTTCATTTGATTTTGCCAACAAAATCATTGCAAATACATCATAAATATTTGATATATCACCCAGCCCTACTCCTATGTTTAAACAAAACCTTGCATCCAGACATGCATGCCTCCCATTACTTATTTCCAACCCCCATTTTGGATTTAAATACTTTGAGGGATACAAAATGTACCCCGCGGTCAAAACATTTATTTTTTCCTTTACATACATAATTTTATATTATAGTACATTGACATCATCATTTATAAGCATTTTTGCCTCAGAACTCTGATGCGGGGTTGACTGTGTGCTGATGTTTCCATTCTAACCTCTGATCAATACTGTCTTAACATACAACCCAATATATAAAGCACGCCGTTTCGAGGCACCATCTATACCTGTCAGCATCAGGAGTTTGCTGTCCCATCAAAGAGGAAATTACAAATCCCATGATCCCTTTAGACATATGACTCCACCCCCTGCCCCTCCTCCTAGCTCCATTTGGCTGGTCTCTCTGCTTGTCATCGCTATGCCATGTAACCCTTCCTACAACACACCATTTTTAGTGGTAGTAGCACATGAATCACAGGTTGAGTGGGTGTTCCCTCAGGAGAGACTTTAGTCCCGCCCCTCCAACTGCTCTCTCACAGGTAGGTGGTTGTAGCAGATGATTGACACGTGGGGCGGTCAATCAGCATGAGTTCTCCTTATAGGTAAGATGCTCACTTGGTAAAGCATCGTAGGGCTCTATAACTGTTGTAACGGTGCAGGTTAGACTTACAGAAAACGTTTCATCCTTTCACCATCTTTCAGAAAACAGTGTCTCTGGTCTTTTTCCATAATACCATGTGATGACAACTATGTTTGATCATACATACCTGTGTATGATCACATAACAGCGGTCTGAACTGCTAACCTGCTGTTTATTTTTGTGACTGTTTAACCGTTTTGATGTTTAATTACTAAATTGTGTTTTTTGTTTAATTGACAACCACCTGACCTGTGTCTTTTGATTTTTCGTTTGTCTGATATTGTTACCTGATTAATTTTGTTCCGTCAACAACCTCAGTGTCTGATCCTGTTTGCTTGTAAATGTGTAATTTGTCACTGTATTATGTTTGTTTTTAAATGTTTTTTTTTTTTTATTAGGGATGCACTGATATTAAAATGCTCTCTGATATGATCAGCCCATACATTAATTTCATGTTATGGCCGCTTCTTGATAAATGACTAGTTGTGGAATACAGAAAGCTTAAACTGTTTAAAGTGGATGTAGTCCTCACAACATTATAATTCAAATTATTGTTTTCATGTTATGGAGATTAAATATAAATAAGCTTTCCATTGATGTATGGTTTGTTAGGATAGGACAATATTTGGCTGAGATACAACTATTTGAAAATCTGGAATCTGAGGGTGCAAAAAAATCTAAATATTGAGAAAATCACCTTTTAAAGCTGTCCAACTGAAGTCCTTAGCAATGCATAATACTAAGCAAAAATTAAGTTTTGATATACTTACAGTAGGAAATTTACAAAATATGTTCATGGAACATGATCTTGACTTAATATCCTAATGATTTTTGGCATAAAAGAAAAATCATATTATGACTTTTCAGATTTACTATAGATGCAAAGGTTATCTAAATGTAAAAATAGAGGAAAATGAGCATGCAAAATTAGCAATGAAAAACATGCAAATTTCTAATATTGACAGATACTGGTAAATTAAAAAAAACTTCAGCTGATAACTGATATAGTATTGATATATCATGCATCCCTATTAACGTTAGTTTTTGACTGCATATTTTATTAAAATAGAGGTCCAATCTCATATTAAGTGTCTATCATAACTGCATATATCCACAAAAATAATGCATTTTCATGTCAACATTTATTGTTACAATTAACAGTTTTACAGCATTATATGTTATAGCCCTGCACATGAATATGCAAGTAGTGCCTACTTTTTTTTTTTCTTGTTTAATTGCTTTTAAAGCTTGTATTTTGATATTTTAAATGAAAGCTGAAAATGTAATGTTAGAGATTTGAACGTTTTGAAGGGTTTGAAAGTCTAAAGATTATTATTGAGCTAAAACATCTATTTCTTCCTGTTTCAGTGGAGAACGGTGAGCACTGTGACTTCACGGTCCTGAGGAATATGCTCATCAGGTGAGAAACAACGTGATGTGTTACATGAGAAAACTGTGAATTAACACTGTGTTCTATCCAGGCTCGGCCTGACAAATTTCCAGCTTCAAGTCATTGAAAGTAAAATACTGAATTGGAGTTTAAATCAAAGTTTAACCTGTCATCAAACAATCCATTGCAGGACTCACATGCAGGACCTGAAGGACGTGACCAATAATGTTCACTATGAAAACTACCGGAGTAAGAAACTAGCAGCCGTCACCTGCAACGGGATCGACACCACCAAGAACAAGGGCCAGCTCACAAAGTACGAGAGCAGTTCTGTTTTTACTTAAATGTTTTTCAGTTTTTGCCCCAAACAACATTGACAATGCTATTGAGATCACCCTTTCCTGGGATCAAACCTGCAAACTTTGTAGTCTAGTGGTGAAAAATTCGAAATTTGAAATTTTATATGATACGATATGAATTTTTTTACTCACCCTCGGGCCTTCCAGGATGTAGATGAGTTTGTTTCTTCATCAGAACCAGGTCGATATATTTGCCTCTCTGCAATGAATGGGTGCCGTCAGAATGAGAGTTCATAAAAGCATCACAATAATCCACAAGTCAAGTCCATCAGTTAACATCTTGTGAATCAAAAGCTTCATGTTTGTAAGAAACTAATCCATCAAAGTCCATTTTAACCTTAAAAGCTAAAATATGAGCCCTTTATTCATAATATTGCTTTATGCAGTGAATGTGGATTATTGTGACGTTTTTATTAGCTGTTTAGATTCTGACGGCACCCATTCACTGCAGAGGATCTAATGGTGAACAAGTTACGTAATGCTACATTTCTCACTCGGTCACAATTGTTGTGATGAGTCTCTTCTTGTAGGAGTCCCCTGGCCCAGATGGAGGAGGAGAGGAGGGAGCATGTGATGAAGATGAAGAAGATGGAGACCGAGATGGAGCAGGTCTTTGAGATGAAGGTCAAAGAAAAGAAGCAAAAACTGAAGGACTCTGAGGCAGAGGTGTGTATGTGAGGACGCTTGTGTTTGGTTTGGTTACGCTTTTTTTTCTCGTTGCACTCTGTTTGTCATGGCTAATATCACAAAAATCCTTGGGCATCTTTGATGCAGTTGGAGCGGCGTCACGAACAGATGAAGAAGAATCTAGAAGCTCAGTATAAAGAGCTTGAGGAGAAGAGGCGCCAGTTTCAGGAGGAAAAAGCCAACTGGGAGGCCCAGCAACGCATCCTGGAGCAGCAGAAACTTGATGCATCAAAGTGAGACTCTCGCTGTTCTTTCATCTCAATTCCTCAGTGCTTTCTCTTAAAATAGTCTTTCTGTAGTTCTCTGTATTATTCAGTCCCTAAATTATGCAGTAAATGTTTGTTTTTTTAATAAATACAGAACCACACTCATGCAGTAGATTCAAGCAAGCTGACTGGCCCATTTGTCTCTCGCATCCAAAAATCTGGATCACATTGAAAATCTGGATTCAGAATCAGATTTTAACCTGAAATAGTTTTGATATAAACAGTGTATACAAAATTAATATAGTGCTTTAGTGTGTTTTTTTTTTTTTTTTTACATTTAATTAGTATTTTGTTAATGTTATTTTAATAACAGTATATTCCTACATCCGAAGAAGATATGTCAAGCTATTCTGCCTATTATGGTTTGTCTGTCTAAATTAATTTCAGTCATAACATAAGAGGGAAGTTATAGAGCAGTTTTTACGTTAAACATGGACTACCATTCAAAAGTTTGTGGTCTGTACGTTTTTTCTTTTCAGGATTTTTGATAGAAAGTTCAAAAGAACAGCAATTATTTAACATATTATTTAGTAACATTATAAATGTCTTTACTGTCACTTTTGATAAGCATTAGTTTCTTTAAAAAAAAAAATCTGACCCTAAACTTGTTGCAAAGCATCAGTAAACATAAATATTCAAGAAAAGTATTAAGAAATGTTACATTTTTTTAAAATTAAGTCCCAGTAATGGAAAAATATTAACAATTAAATATTAACTATAACTAACAATTTACTATTTTATTTAATTTCTTGCCCAATGTTTTTGTCTTTTTGTGTTTTTCAGGACAATGGAAAAGAATAAGAAAAAAGGAAAAATCTTTTAAGGCATCATGAAGCTCCATTCCTTATGAAACCAGAAACTCCTTGCATCTCTTTTGAGGCTGTAATGTTCTATGACCCCATAAGAAACACATGCAGGAGTGCTATGGTACACTTTACTGCACATTTCATTGCATGAATGAAAGCTATGAAAATATAAGGTCTTTTTATAGTCACATCCACACACAAATTGACCACCCTCTTCTGGATGACTACAATATTACACCACATGCCCAGTATGTCAAGTGCATGTTCTCAACCTTTTGATTATAATGAGAATATCGACCAACATTCCTTTGAAACTTTAAATTCTGGTTATTACAAACAATGCTTCATGTTTGGGATCATTTCTGACATTTTCAACTCGCACATTCACACATCTTAGTGTTAAGAAGGTCTCGTGGTAGGTTTGTATGGGTGTGATGGAGGATGACACAGACGGACGGAAGCAAGTGCAACGAGTTTATACAGAGCTAAGCATGCATGTGTTGAAAGGCAATGCTATGGATAGATGGTTTATGGTCTTTGAATTCTGCTAGTGTGTGTGACTTGTGTGTTTCTTTGGGGTCATAAACATTTAAAGACTTGTTTTAACATTATTGCACAGCTAAATTATGACAATATCAGTTTTCCATTGTTTTAAACCCATTTGCTGGCTGTGTTCGTAGATAATTGTGTCCCTACCATAGATGGTGTAATACAAAATGGCATGATTGTCAACATTAATTAGTCTTTTTTTTATATGGATGGATATAAAATAATTACAATAATATTATTAAATCTGCCTTAAAATTGCAGACTGTTTCAGCATTTGTCTGCTCGTGTTTTGTTTTATTATTATTTTTTATTGTGAACCGATTATGTCAGATGTCCCTCAACCTATTCCTAAACTGATCTGAGACCAGTTTGTTTCATTTCAATAGTTGGGACTTGGACTTTTAGTTGTTGGGGCTGGACCTAGATCAGGGCTTGGTGGTCCATTTTAACCTGAGTGAGTTCAGTATATCTAAACATGTTATTTTAGCCATACTTACCCAGATTACCCTTTATAATAAACTTGCGTTACATTCCAAATGGAAATGAGAATGGAAGAGCTCTTTTGTTTCTGTTGGATAGTTTAGATTTATAACACGCAGGCTCCAGGTCTTAACACATGCCAAACAGCGTATAGACAGCAACGTGCACAAAACTTTCAATGCAAAGGGCAATAAAGAGTCCCCGTATGCCTCATGTGATCACACACACTATTATATATTTTGCAGGTTTGTCATTATGCAAGTTCTGAAACACTCCGTTCTTCCTGTCGTGGATCGCTAAACCACACAGAGGCTCTGAAGTACGTGTTTAGTTTAAGGTTTTAGTAGAACAGTATTCTGGGAAAAAGGAAAAAAAACTTTTCTTTAACCACTCATCACTTTTTTTTTTTTTTTTTTTTTTTTTTTTTTTTTTTTTAAACAGTAGACCTGAACATGCCTCTAGAATTTTGTTTTCTTATTATTGTTTGTATATGTATACCGTTTTCAATTTCCGATTGTATTTCTTCATGTTTTATCTTCAACTGTTATTCTTTCTGCCTAACTGTACAATATTAAACCTGAGATGTTATGCTGATACTGGTTGTGCTGTCATGTTTTCTTGACAGTATTATTAGTGATCCAGCACTACAACACAACAACACTGTTTTTGAGGTTTTTAAATGTATATTTTATTTTGTCTTAGTACTAAAAACATTAGCACAAAACCATACTTGACAAATATAACAAAAACAACAACTCTGCTCCTTCAGAAAACAGCAGAACAGTATTTGAAGGTTCTTATGGTTCTTTGTAGCACTTCACATTTGTAATGAACCATTTTCTGATCTAGAACCATATTTGGAGAACAGAACTTACAAAAATGCGTAGACTGGGTAGGATCTGTTTTCTTCAGTAGGGTGGTTGTTGGGGTGGTTGTCTTTGGGGTAGGATCTGTTTTCTTCAGTAGGGTGGTTGTTGGGGTGGTTGTCTTTGGGGTAGGATCTGTTTTCTTCAGTAGGGTGGTTGTTGGGGTGGTTGTCTTTGGGGTAGGATCTGTTTTCTTTGGTAGGGTGGTTGTTGGTGGTCATTTGCTGACATGGGTATTGGCAGAGGGCTGGTTGGGCGGTTTGCCAGGATATATTTTGGAGATTAGGTGATGTAAGGTTTTCCGGTTCTGTCACATTATCTCTGACAATGACGAGACAAAACAAAAATGGAACTAGTTAGAAAGGAAATGGTTCTGAAAATGAAACATTATTTTGGATACAAATGCTGCATTTTCAATGATAAAGCTCACGTTTCTCCAAGCCAGGGGCGTAGCCATCATTTCAAAAGTGGGGGGGACGGAATGTCTAGTGTTATACCTGTTTTTTCCCTCGTCTAATTGACAGGTTTTATTTTTAATCATACCTTTTTTGCTTTATATGCTTTATGCTTATATTATTATATATGATTATAAAACAGGAGAAAGAGAGAGAGAGAAAGAAAGAAATACAACAGCATGTCACTGGGACAGCACCCTTAAAAGGATATCTTTGTACCTTATTTACCCCAAAAAGTTCCATAGTTGTACATTAAGGTACATATTGGTACTCTAAGGTACTAATGTGCACATTTTCGAGTATAAAGTACAAAGATGTCCTTATAAGGGTACTGAGAGTATATTGTTTACATATTTCAAATAGTATTTTGTGTATGTTGTATGTACAGTACATGGCACACAGTAATGGATACTTGCACATTCACAAACTACTCTATTCTGTTCTATTCTACAGTCCATGCACCTGACACACAATAGTCTTAGGATCTGGCTGGTGGGGTTTTAATGCAGTTACAGAAGACCTGCCTACTTCTACAGCAGCCAACCCTATGCCAGATGCCCCCTGTTCTGTCTACAAAAAAAGTACAAATTAGTCTGATTAGTCTTAAGTTAAAATGTATAAGAAATATCGTATCATAGACAATGCTGTAAATAATATGTCCTTACCTCTGAAGCCTCATTGAAACTTTCTGCCTCATTCACTCTCAACTCTGAATTCACTTCTACCTCTGTCTATTGAAAATAAAGTAGTGTTTGAAACATGTACATACAGGGAATAGTGACAAACAGAAGAAAATAACAAACTAAGTACACTGATGGACAATAACCAATAATTTGTATCCTAAATTATTTTTTAACACTTTAGTATGGGGAACACATATTAACTATTAACTATGACTTTCGCCTCAAACTCTTAATTTACTGCTTATTAATAGCTTTTAAGGTAGTCGTTGTAGTTGTTAAGTTTAGGTATTAGGTAAGATTAGGGATGTAGAATATGGTCAGATAATCCGGAATTAATATGTGCTTTCCTAAAGCCTACTCAATCAACAGCACCCAAAGCATATGCAAGCTAATAAGTACCTAAATGATAGCTGAGAAGTTGTTCATCATACTAATGTGTTACATATTTTTTCTATATTTTACTAATTACATTTTTTTATGATTGGTCCATATATAATCCTACAAACACTTGTGCATTAATAGATTTTATACAATGTAAAAACAACAACAATGCAATAGCAGCCAGGTGTTAAAAGCCACTCTATCTGTTCTCACCTGTGAAGTTTCTTTTTCTTGTGTTACATTCTGATTCTGCCCTGACAAACCTAGGCTGTCTGTTTTTTGCTCATTCTTGACAACACATAAAAACGTAAAATTAGTGCAATAATGAAAGAGCACCCCATAAATGAAGATCGTTCCTATATCAGATCGTCAGTGCATGCATACTTGATTGAATTATATTATGCAGAATTGGCAGAGTTAAACATGCTGTAAACGCTGTAAAATCTCAGTTCAACATTATCTTTATTCTTATTTGAAGGGGTTTGATGACATACTTGTTAAAATAAAAGACGTTATAAAAGAGTTACGGAAAATACACAGAAAATAAGTGAACGTTTGTCCAAGCATCTATTTTTCCCTTATAATTTCCATCAAAACTAGCT
Organism: Sinocyclocheilus anophthalmus; assembly: GCA_018155175.1. NCBI lineage: Eukaryota > Metazoa > Chordata > Actinopteri > Cypriniformes > Cyprinidae > Sinocyclocheilus > Sinocyclocheilus anophthalmus. The sequence continues at coordinate 100,940 of JADLZN010004653.1, forward strand.
AATTATTCAACAAGAGCAATAGGCAGAGTTACTCAACAGTGTGCAACACAATTCGGATACCACATGCCAACTTACGCTGCTTGACTTTTTCGTAAAAAAGAAGTGAAGAGTTTTTTGCCGCTTTGAACTCATCGCGAGCTCTATGAATGTTGGATACAGCGCGAGACCGCGGATGCGAGCTAGGGCGTGTCATGACTTGACAGTGACTGATTGCCATGGAAACGTGAACGTCATGTATAGACTATCTTCTCTTTTAATTTTAAATCATTCTGCATTTATATACATCGCTCCATTAAAACCTCAACATGTCGTGAACACAACTCTCCAATAAAAAAGTGCGGGGGACGAATTTACTTTTTATAAAAAAGTGGGGGGGACATGTCCCCCGCGTAATCTACGCCCCTGCTCCAAGCACTGTCTAGTTGCACACAAAACTTGCCTATAGATGTTGAAACCCTGAAGGAAAAAGTTCACATTCAATATTTGTTTAAATTTTTGTGACAAAATATGCAAAAAAAATGATATTGTGTGAAATTTATAAGTCTATGAAACTGAAATAACACCTTTCAGAGACTGGAAAAGCTTCAGCTGTTGATTAAACAAAAAAACAACACATTTTATACTAAATATGATTGTTTTCTCTGCAGAACAACTGTATCCTTGTGTTACTGTAAATTGTGTACACCTTTATAAATACGCAAATAGCTCATTTAAACTTACTTTGAGCCTCAGAAGTCCAGGCCATCAGCAGAACCAGTCCGAACACCAGAACACAAGATGTTCTCATGGTTTCTGATCTGAAGTCGATCTGCAGGCTTTGATGAGCTTTTGGAGAAATCTAAGTGAATTACAGTCTGCTTCACACTTCAAATATTTTCTCCGATTATAAACTCAGATCTGAGGTTTGATACCCACTGTTTTAAACGCCCACCACTACTGAGTTTCCTGGACCTACAACCACAAGCAAATATTCTGGTTGAATGTATCCAAAAAGCAATACAGATATGTCTCTAAACATATTCTTAAGCTGAGCCGAGAGCAGTTTGTTTCCTCTTAATGGATAGGACTTGGACTTTTAGCTGTTGGGGCTCATCCGATCAGGGCTTGGTTATTCAAACTAAATGAGTTATATCTAAAAATACTGTAAAGGGCAATACCCACAATCACAAATTATATATTTTCAGGTTTGTCATTATGCAAAACATGTTTTATTAGTAGTAGTAGTAGTATATGTGTTTGTATTTAGTTTAATTAAGCTAATTGCTGATTTTTTTTTATGTGAGGCTACCATTTTGTTCTCGTAACTGTACATTATTAAACATGAGATGTTATGCTGATGACAGTCATGCTGTCTTTCACACTATTTATGCTAATAATTAATATTTTGAGCATTCAAATTAGTCTGACACCAGGTAATCTCAGTACATTTTAATATTTATTTGCATAGATGAAATGAGTTTTGACATTCAATATCTTGCAGTATTTATAAGGAGATGCAAAAAAATACATTTGATAGGAAAGGACAGTTGAATAAAGCAATAACAGTATTATTTTGTGCACATGTTTTGAGTTTTCATTTTTGACCCTTTTTCATTACTTTCTGAATCCAACCCTCCTTTGGTTTCACACAAAATTCCGTTCTTGGTGTTTTAACCCTGAGGGTGAAAGTATATATAAGTTTATTTTTTTATTTTGTTTTATATTTTATATAATTTTTCTAAATGATATATTTCAGAGTTAAATACTTACACAATGCCAGCGACAGGGCAATTTGAACCGGTCTTCAAAGCACTCACAATTCTTTTGGCTGGAATTTGGAAGTCGACAAAATCGAAGCAACAACTCTCAGGAACTGCATGGGCAACTGCTTTTGCTGAGATAAAATTATATATACATATATGAAATATGTTACATTTTAATATGAGTTGGTATTACTCAGCCTTCAAAATAAAGGTCCGTTCTAGAACCATGAAGGATCATATCTGGATGGTTAATCTGCATTTTGGTTTGTTTCTGGGTTCTTTTTAAGCTCTGTATATATGTTTTGTTGCTTACAGGAGAATATAAAATTCATTAAACATGCACAAATGAAACATGCAAAAGATTCCATTATGTTACCTGGCTGTATCCATTTTAGTCACTTTAAATTTATGTGGAACTTTATGTCTTATGTAGATAACAATTTAGTCAGAAGCAAAACTGTACTTCAAGAGAACTTACGTTGAGCCTCAGAAGTCCAGGCCATCAGCAGGACCAGCCCGAACACCAGACACAAAGAAGATGCCCTCATGGTTTCTGATCTGAAGTTGATCTTCAAGCTTTGATAATGAGCTGTTTCAGTTGTCTGAGACAAAACTGAGTCTGCACCACATTTTTAAATGTTTTCAGACGTGATGCTAGATAGGAACTCAGATCTGTGGTTTGATAAGAAAGTGTACTGCAGTCCCCCTCCTCTTCTTCAAAGCCCACACGGAGAATCATATTTTCTATACTGGGTTGCTTTTTGCAAGCAGAGATCGTGAGAAGATAAAATACAGGAGTCAGAAGTTTACAGCACATCATCAGACAGTGCAGGGTTTTTTTTGTTGTTTTTTTGCTGATGCTCATTACAAGAAATTTAAAAAAGGTTTTTAAACTTGTGTAACACTTGTGTAAAATAACATCTGAATTACTCTTGTATACCATCCTTTATGTCCAAATCACAGAAGGCTAATTCATCGATTCCATGTGGCAAATTCACTTTCCACAGTCAGCATGTACAAAGGAAAAAAAGTACATGACCACTGACGTGGGTTTTCAATATGCAGATATTAAACTACAATGGAAACGTGTTGTAGTACACAATGGAAATGCTTTGTTATAACTTCATGCATAATTCATTAACAAAAAGAACACTTACTCTAACAGATTTCATAATGTGAGGAAATCTTGATGCAAATATAATTACGTATTATATAAATATTGTACTAGTACACTCTTAAAAATAAAGGTGCTTCAAAAGGTTCTTCACAGCGATGCCATAGAAGAACCATTTTAGGTTCCACAAAGAACCATTCAGTCAAAGGTTCTTTAAAGAACCATCTCTTTCTTACCTTTTTATAATCTGGAGAACCTTCAAAGAAGCTTTTGTGAAGCAGAAAGGTTCTTCAGATGTTAAAGGTTCTTTATGGAACCATTTAGACAAAAAGGTTCTTCTATGGCATCATGAAGCACCTTTATTTTTAAGAGTGTATATCATAGTATTATATATACTATTAAATAGTATGTAACAGTAAATATTTTTACAAAAATATTAAAACTTACAATTATTATTATGCTATTCTAATAAGTTTAGATTTAGAAAAAGTATACAAAATGTAAATTATTAACATTTTCTATAGATTATTAATATGTTTTACTTAGATGATTACTGTATATACACTGATGTGTGTTATTATTTTTTATCAAGATCCCACACAAGTCTTATCTAATTAGTTTTCATATAGATAGTGCTGTTAACTGCTTAAAAAATCATTATCATTATCAAACATCTGTCTGTCTGTCATTGATCTGTTGAATCTGTTCTGATCTCATTTCTATAATACAATCTTTTCAGTGTTTGGCATTTCATGCAGTGTCCATGTGAGGTTTCAACGTTTTTTTTTTTTTTGCTATTTAGAATACATATTACATACAGGGCCGTTCTTCTAGAAACCATGGAAAGTCATGTGAAATTGTAAGATGAAGGTGATGCATCTCAGCAAACATCAGCTCACCCTGATAATGATCAAGATCTTTGCGTTCAGCACTTTTGGCCTGTGGTTTTTTTTGTACGATATGTACCCTCATTTTCATGTGCAGTAAATGGCACATACAAATACTCCATAGAATGTGTAAATGTGTATGTCCGTATCAGTCACATAATAATCTAGCTTACAAACTACATTTAATTGTTTTCAGCAATATTCATGATCAATTTGACAAAATACACCAGGAAAGATTTGATAATTTAACAGAATAACATTCAGGCATGCTAAAATATTATTACTACTCTAAAGTACAGTGAATGAACGACCAGACTGACTCAGCAGAACATCAAAACCTCGGAGGAAACCACCAGTAGTGTGTCATTTTTACATCTTTAGTAACTGACATTAGAAATGTTAACTTGCTTTGTAAGTGTAAAGTGTGACTCATTTTGATGTGAGGTACATAGTGTTATATGATCAAACCCTTATTAGTCACACAGAGTACTGTGAGAATTGAATCACTCTATTGGACTTTCAGGTTTTCAGCTTGAAGTGTTTTAAACGTCTCTTTATATAATTGCAGTACAAAGGCATCACCACTTAATCTACATTCATTTTGACTGTTTTGAATTAAATTCCCCTTAAAGAATTGGTTTAAAATGTGTTTTGCCCTAAGAGCCGAATGGGCAATTCAGTTCACTGGAAAAGACACATAGATCAAGTCCACCCTTATTCGGAGAAAAACCCTCCTCTGAAACTGTCACCTACACTTCACAACTCTTGTGCCGTGGCTATATTTAGTGCACAGCAATTTTGGTCTTAAAGTTTGCACTCCCTTCATTCACTATACAGAGTGAAATTCAGTGTACAGAGTGAAAATGTAATTTATTACACAGCATTTTTGGATGTAGGCTATATATGAATGTATGTATGCATGTGTGTGTGTGTTGTGAATACTTGTATATCTACAATAGATAAACTGTAAAAAAAAAAGGCGTAAAATTTACGGTAAAAAACCGGCAGCTGTGGTTGCCGGAATTTTACCGTAAAAAATACGCTTTAGGTTTTACGGTTTTAACTTAAATTTACAGTTAAATACCGTAATTTCATTAACTGATAAATGTTATTATATACCAACCTATTGAAGTACTAAAATCTGTTTTGTACCTTTGTAATACACTGATAACCACCAAATGCAGGAGGTGATGAGAAAGTCACACGATGAACCAAAAGCCCATCACAAGCAGCTTTTAAAAAAATAACATATATAGAAGGTTCACAGTGTCATTCACACAAACACCAAACCCCATCATGGTAACACACATGAAACTGAAAATAATGCAATAAACATTCATTTAACAACAAATCAATAACCCTAATATACAAAATTGATAAGAAAAAACTAAGAAGAAACATAGTTCAACAAAAAAAACATCAAATTTGAAATGTAACGCAGGGAATTCTGGGTATGTCAATTTACGGTTATTCACTGTAAATTATACAGTCATTTTTCACTTCCAAAATGGTATACTACCGTAAAATTAAATGTAATGTCAAATACAGTTTTTCACCGTATATAGTAGGGGGAACTTACCGTTAACCATTTAATAGGTGTTACTATATCATTTTTTCAGTCTTTACCGGTATTCACCGTCATTTTTTACAGTGTAATCTATATACTGTATACACACACAACACCATCAATGTTCCAACATTTTCATTCATTGCTGCCTTATACAGGTGATGAATTGTTGTCATTCTATTTCTATTTCTCATTTCCATCTAATAAACAAATAATTATTAATCCATTACAAATAAAGCCTATCGAAATACAGAAATTTTTTTTTTTGGCAAAAGTAAAGCTTTCATTTTAAATTACTGCATTTATTGAATTAGTTTTTTGAAGTACTGGAAAAAATACTGTTGTCAAGGAGGTCAAACTCTTTGTGCTGGATGATCAGGCCCTTACACATACCTCCATTTAAATCTGCAAATGAAAAGGAGAGTCGTGTCTTATATACCCGCTGCATTAAGCTTTAAGGGTGAGTGTTTTGTAAATTGCTAACTCATTGATCAACATTTAATCCATTATATTATTTGTTTAATTTTTTTATTAGATTTCCGTCTGAGTGCTATTTAATTAGAGTATTTTCATGTATACATGACTTCAGCCCCCGAAAGTACTGCCGTATTAAATACACGTTTTGTAAACATGTTATGATAGCCTATGTTTAATATTGCATTACTTCGTGGCTGAAGTCTGGTATTTTAGTAGTTAAAGAGATAAATACTTATATATTCATAACAACAGACGGAACTCTAATGAAAAATAAACATACTAACTATATATCTTTGTTTTTTGCAAATTAATACCTATTAAGTGGGTAACCTAACGCGGTAACCCTTTACAAAAAGTTTTTGATTTGTTAACAGTAGTTATTTGTTTAACAGGATCTAACAGAACAATACGTTAAAGCAGTTATATGATTAGTCACTGTAATTCCAACATTAGTAATGACATTTTTTAAATCAAAATTGTTATAGTATTCGACATTAATGTGTTACACACAAATTAACTAACACGAATAAACAATGAACAATTTTATTTTTACTAACTAACATTGACAATGATAAATAATTGCTTCAAAAATATATAGGCCATATATCATTGTAGATCATGTTAGCTAATGCATTTACAAATGTGGTAACACTTTAGAATGAACTTGCTCACTATTACTTTTTTCCCTCGGATAACTGCCTATGGGCTACTTATTATATTAGTAAGTTTTAGGTATTGGGAACACTCAAAAATGCTGGTTTTTTAAACCACTTTGGGTCAAAGATGTCTACACAACGTTTGGGTTAAAAAATGAATTGAAAATGAACCCAACATTTGGGTTAGTCCATATTTGACACAACATTGGGTTGAAACAACCCAACATTTTTTAGAGTGTACGATTAGGGCTGTAGAATAAGGTCATGTAGAATAAGGCATTAATATGTGCTTATTTAGTACTAATAAATGGCTAATATTCTAGTAATATGCAGTACTATCAACTAATACTAGAGACTGTATGTGGTATTTGATATAACTTGTAATAATATCCATCATTATTAGTAACAGACAATGGCACACCATATGTGTAATGATGGAAGATGGGGGGGTAGCAATAAGGTTCTACTCTCCACATCCCTTTTCACGCCAAGCATTCTATGGGTATATGTTTATGGTAGGGTACATACTTGTTATATGTTATGGAAGCATATTATGTGAGAGAAATGGTCTATTTTTTCGATGTATTTGTATTGATATATATATATATTTTTATTTTTTTATTTTTTTTGCTCGAAATAAACTTAAACTTAACCCTAAAATAAAGTGTTACCACAAATGTTAACAAATTGGACCTCATTGCAAAGAGTTACCCTGATTTAATTATGTAAATATTTGTCTCCTTTCTCTTTATTCTCTAACTCCGCACCAACAGAGGTCGCCAGTTAAACCAGCCGCGCTTTCTTTCACAGCGCGCTCGTTCTCTGCGCATGCGCACCTTCCCCCAGGCTCAAACCGCTGCTTGTCCGCGCCGCTGAAACGCCGAGCCGACAATGGCACAACTGGTGGGACCTCTCCGCAAAGAGCTCGCCGACTCCCTGTTCTCCTGCCGGGTGCTGGTGGTCGGCGCGGGAGGCATCGGCTGCGAGCTGCTGAAAAACCTGGTGCTCACCGGCTTTAAGAATATAGAAGTGGTAAGTTGGAGGAAGGCGGACTCTCTTTGTGCTGCATCAATCAGGCCGCATTATCACAAATCTACAATTATAACATTCTGAAATGAAAATGAGTGTCATGACTTGTATGCATTACTCGTTACAGTAAGATTTTAAAGAACCGCAATGCTTGTCGTCCCATCGTAATCATATAAACCAGCCCTTTTCTTTCGCGCCATGTTCTGTGCGATACAATGTCCCTTGAAAACATTGACCAATGTGGCCACACTTAACCCCAAATGACCGTAGTTATTGTTCTCTGAAATAGGCGCGTGTTCGAAAAGATTCTTTTAAAATGAAAAAAATTCTTTAATATTCTAAACCTGATATCAGACAGGTTATATTTCGTTTTTTGACACACGGCATCTTGCCGTCGTCTGTAAATGTGACCGTTTCTACTATGCTAAAGTAACAGGATTGATATTATTATAGTTTTAGCCATTATTAGTCTTGCACACAAGGTTATGAAACTACAAGCTGTTTATTAGCAGGACAATTTAATGTATGTATTTCTACATGTAGCCTATACAGTTTTCAATAAACAGTTGTTTAGTGTACGAAATCTTGGTACTAACAGGGTTGAAGTAAGATTGTAATCGGACAAATATAAGAAGCATAAAGTGATAAAATCACTCACTTAAGTGATATTGAAGCATTTATGGCATGCAAAGATGATGTTGAAGATATCAGTGGTTTTAGTTATGCAATTAAGTGTTACAATGGCACACAACTGACTTTTTAGGGTGTTCTATAATGGCTTTAAAATGCATGGTTAAAATAAATATCACCCAAGTAATAATAGAACTGAAAACAATATTAAACAATACAGAATTTGGGAAATGCAAAATTGGCAATTGATTTTTAGTTACTGAATAATGAATTTGGCAAAATAAACTATTTAATTACAACATTTTATGTCATCTTAGTAGTAGAGATTTAGGGAACATTTAAAATGCATTGTGATTTCATTGTAATAGCATGGTTTTGCATCTTCTTTAATGATTTCAATAGTGTGTTGTTTTTTTATCCACAAAACGTTTAGTTTTTTTTAACTATCCTCATTTGCAGATTGACCTGGACACCATTGATGTCAGCAACCTTAACAGACAGTTCCTGTTTCAGAAGAAACATGTTGGAAAGTCTAAAGCTCAGGTGAGTGGTATAACTGACTTCAACACGTATGATTTTGAAATCTGCATCAGACATTGACTTATTAGCGTGTTTCAGGTTGCCAAGGAGAGCGTGCTACGGTTTTGCCCATCTGCGAACATCACTGCCTACCATGACAGCATCATGAAGTGAGTCCAGTTGCATTATTACCAAGATAAAGACTTGGCGTATGAACATTTGATTTGAGTGCATTTCAAAAGTTAATTTGTCTATGGATACTATATAAAGCGCTAATTCTAAGGTCAAGAAGTTTGTTCAAATTTTTTTGTGTGCTTTGCAGCCCAGATTACAACGTGGAGTTCTTTCGAAATTTCCAGCTTGTCATGAATGCTTTGGACAACAGAGGTATGAATTATTCAGCGGACTTTGGTAAAAGTTAAAGAACACTACGCTACGTTAAATGCATCTTTTCTGTTGTCCTTGCAGCGGCCAGGAATCATGTTAACAGGATGTGTTTGGCCGCTGACATTCCCCTCATTGAGAGCGGCACAGCTGGCTATCTGGGACAAGTCACAGTTATCAAGAAGGCAAGGCTCTTCTATTAAATCAACAACTTTTGATTGGTACATGTTGCTGTATTCATCTCAATGTTATGCTGTTGGCATTCACATTTTGTAAATTTCCAAATTCCAGGGTCAGACGGAGTGCTACGAGTGCCAGCCTAAACCTACCCAGAAAACCTTCCCAGGTTGCACCATTCGCAACACGCCCTCAGAACCCATTCACTGCATCGTGTGGGCCAAATATCTCTTCAAGTAAGTTCTCTACACTGATACATCTCATCGAAATGTAATTAAACTCGGCTTGGTTCTGAAATGGTCATTTATATTGTTTTCCATGTTCAAGGATGTCGTATTGTTTACAATTTTAATGCACTTTGCACAAACAATACTGTATGTAAGGGAAAATCCACTGCTGTGAATTAATGACAGAGAGGTTGTGCGTGTATGAATTATAATATAATAACTCATAATTGTGTGCAGCGTCTCTGTAATAATAGTGAAGCTGCAAGTTTAATTACTTCGGAAACATTAACACGTTGTTGTAGCCTTTTAGTATACTATTGCTATTTTATTAATAAATATTGTGTTGGTAGCATTGACAAGTTTCTGTGCTCCTGAATATTTCTCTGTGTGCCCGAGCATCTCATGAGGTTCTGTGCTTTCAATGTAGCTCATTAGTATTGAACAGTGATTAAACTGACTGGACTTAACCTCACAAAAACCCATCAAAACTTCAGGTGGTCGACACTTTACACCGCCACGTGGGTAGAAACTGGCCACCATCGCAGTGCTATCATTTTAATCAATTTTGAAATCGATTTGACTTTTTCCCTAAATTGAGTGTTTTCGTTTTATTTGCGAGAATTCTGTTTATGGCTTTAATTCAGGTTTTCGTAATCAAAAGGGATGCCAATCAATTAATTAATAAATTCCGGTAAAATTAATAACATAGTAATTTCTTAACTTTTTAACAGTAATGGTTGCGGTGATTCCCCATAACCCCCAGCCCCCCCAGAAAGCCGATTTTATTGTTTGCTTGTGTACCTAAATTTCCTTTTTTAATTTTCCTAGATTCATTGTTTTATGATTTTACACAAATGTATCAGAAATGGTGGAAATCAATGATTCCTAATACTTTTTTACAAAAAATTAATTAACGTTTCCCTTCATTTTTGTTTTGGAAACCAATTGCTGGCCTGCACAACAGAGATTTACAATTTAAATTAAAACATGGATGATTTAGTAAAATTTTGCCAGGAAACGTTTTAGAATTTTTATCACATATTAATGTAAAAAATCTTGTGTGATATAACTCGTTATAAGCTGGTTTTTATTGTATTTGTTATACTTATATTTTTTTTTTATTGTTTTTGCCATGAAAATAGCTTTTGATGCTGACATGGCATTAAATAAATATATTCTATACTATAAAACATGGATGAAATGGTTATATTCCTTAAAAGATAGTGTTTTAATAAACTGTATTAATGTAATTTTTAGTATTACTTTGAGAAGTACTTTCTGCTATACAATAGTAAAATATTTTTGTCTTTTAAGCATACATTTCTTTAAAGCATTTTTATTGTGGTGGGTTGTAATAAAGACCTTTGAGTTTCTGTATGTTGATGGTTTTATCAAGTGAAATGGTCATGAATACTATTAGCTTGATTTTGAGATGCTTACATGTCATTTTGAATAATTTTATTTGCTGTATTTTTGTTTATTTGGTTTTATTTTTTGTAAATCTCGTCTTATTCCAATTCAGCTTTTGCCATGAAGATAGACTTAGATGCTGACTTGGCAATAAAAATGAACAACCAACTAACATGTCATTTTGAATTGCCTCCACAGTCAGCTTTTTGGTGAGGAGGATGCAGATCAGGAGGTGTCACCTGACACAGCTGACCCTGAGGCTGCTTGTGAGTAATCACAACTTATTTACTACCTTGACTACTTCAGTGGTGGACATTCTTTTTTGCGTGTGGTTAAATATGCTTGAATGAAATATAAATGTATGATTTGGTGTTCCGTGAAATATGTAATGCAAGTTTGAATTGGGACTTTTTGATGACGTGAGGTTTCTGGGATGTTTATTGACTTCAGGGAACCCTGCAGATGCAGCAGCCCGAGCTACCGCCTCCGATCAGGATGGAGACATCAAGCGAGTGTCTACTAAAGAGTGGGCTCGGTCCACAGGCTACGATCCTGTTAAACTCTTCAACAAGGTGCAAGTTCTGTTTCAAACTTGTCGTTAATTCATTACCCTGTCTGTTTTTTTTAGAAATAGTCTAAAGGTGATCTTGTGCTTCCTTTCAGCTTTTTAAAGATGACATCATGTATCTGTTAACCATGGATAAGTTGTGGAAAAAGAGAAAAGCCCCATTACCTCTAGACTGGACTGAAATCAAGCAGATTGGTGTGTATTTGTTCTAGAATTATCTAATTATATAAACAAATATAAGTAAATCTGTTTAGAAGACATGCTAATGAGGCTGTGTTTTGTGTGTGTTTGTGTGTGTGTGTGTGCGCGCGCGTGTGAAAGAATCTTCTCAGGAGGAGGCCTGTGGCACAGGTCTGAAGGACCAGCAGGTGTTGGGTGTTCAGGGTTACACTCAGCTCTTCCGCCGCAGTGTAGAAACACTCCGATCTCAGCTGATAGAGAAGGGTGAGGGTGCAGAGCTAGTCTGGGACAAGGTGAGAACTCAAAAGACAAGCTGGGATATACATAGTTTATACAGTGGTGGCCAAAATTTTTAGAACACTTCACATATTTAAGAGGTTTCAGTTGTTTTTGTTGAATTGGCCTTTACAATACCCATAAAACAAACTATTTCCGGAACTACCTGCGACGGAAGGAATCTGCTGGAACCTTGAAAATGATGGACTGGCCCCCTCAAAGTCTGGACCTCAACCCCATCGTGCAAATTTGGGGCAAGCTGTAAAATAAACTAGACAGATCTTTTGTACATTCAAAGGAAAGCCTTTGGCTTGATTTGCAGAAGCATGGGTAACTTAAAGGGGTCATATGATTAGATTTCAAGTTTTCCTTTCTCTTTGGAGTGTTACCAGTGAGTTGTTCAAGATCAGATCCCTGAAGTTGTAAAGACTAGTCTCAAAACCAAAGAGATATTCTTTATCAGTTAAGACTCTGCCACACCCCCCTAAAACGGTTCGTTCTAACATGCCCCCACATATCTAATCTACTTCACTTTGTGGAAATATTTGCATAATGCCACCCAAATGTGCACGCAAAGAAAGGAGGCGTGGTTTCAGGTTCAAATGCGGAGTTTTGCACATCGTGTGTGTGTGCGTGAGCGAAGGGTGGGGGGAGAGATATTGGGTCAATCACGAGTGGAGTCACTTGTCTTAACTGTGGCTTGTGTCTGCAAACTCATACCAGCTTCATCACTGTGTCTGTCACGCGAATTTGTTCCCCTTTCGGGCTCTGTCTTTATTTATTTTGAAAGCTGACGCTCGCAATTATGATAAGGGCCGTTTTATTTCCGACGCGTGCTTGTGGTGTTCATCACAATGCACTGGGTCAGCTGGCCAATCAGCAGACTGCGCTTGTCGGAATGAGGAACTTTGTAGAAAATGAAGCTTTTGAGAGAGGTGGGGCATACAACCTCCACATACTGTACATTATTGAAAAATAATGTGTTTTTTGAACATTAAACATGTCAACATATTCTGTTACACCAAATACACAAAATAATGATCTTTTAAAAAGCATCATATGACCCCTTCAATGTTGAAGTTCTCAGGAAATATATTGACACTATGCCAGAGAAATGTGCTGCTGTAATTGCTGCAAAAGGTGGACATACCAAATATTAAAGTTGAAAGTGGATAAAAACCGTACGACTCACTTCATTTGATATTTGTTGTGCTCAGAGCAACCATCTGCATGTTTCATGAACATTATGAAATGAAATCAGGTCAATATTTTCAGATCTGTAAGGTGTTCTAACATTTTTGGCCACCACGGTACCTTCATTTAGTCTCATACTAAATGTAGTTAATTCATAATTATTTTTAATTGATACTTATTTAGCAAGGACATATTGATAAAGTGGCAAAGACATTTCTAATGTTACAAATAATTTGTATTTAAAATATTTGCAGTTCTTTAGAAATTTCTATTCATCAAATAATCGAAAAGAAATAGTGATGTTCAGTGTGAACTCCCTTTATTTGTGCTGCTGTTTTCAGGATGATCCTCCGGCCATGGACTTCGTAACAGCAGCCGCAAACTTGCGCATGAATGTCTTCAGCATGAACATGAAAAGCCGCTTTGATGTCAAATGTAAGTGTTTGGATGGCTGTATTGCCTTGACTTAAATTATTTTAAGTTATCTTTTTAATGGGTGTTTAACAGTATTATCTAAAATTATATTAACTGTATTTTCTGCCTTTAAAATTTTTAATGCTTTATTTACCAAGAACTCCACTTCAAATTGTCAATGTGTTATAGCCTTGGCTTTAAAACAAATAAACAACATACAGTACTTCATCAATTGTTTAAATAAAAGTTGGTTCTGAATTGAATGGCTTTAAATAGGGCTGGGCGATATAGTTAATAAATGTATCAACGATATAATGTTTCATATCGTTCGGTATCGATAATTATTGACTTTTTAATAACCTTTTTAAACAAAGCATAGAATTTTTTTGTATAAAATAAAAACAAATAACGTTCCCACTGTATTTTTAAATTAACCCAATTTGAGGAAAAACAAATATTTTTTTATTTTAACAGTCAAACACAAAATAAAAATGTAATATCTAATTTCTAATGTTTTTTTTAATGCAGATTAAGTAGGTCTTAAAGGGGTCATATGATGCTTTTTTTTAAAGATCATTATTTGGGTATTTGGTGTAACAGAATATGTTGACATGCTTTAATGTTCAAAAAACACATTATTTTTCAAATACTGTACATTATTGGAGGCCTCTATGCCCCCGCCTCTCTCAAACACGTCGTTTTCAACAAAGTCCCTCCTTTGACAAGCGCAGTCTGCTCTGACTGGCCGGTGCATTGTGATTGGCCGAACACGCAAGCACTCGTCAGAAATGTACCGCCCCTTACCTAATCGCGAGCTTCTTCTTTCAAAATAAATGTACAGGACAGAGCCCGAAAGGGGAACAGAGTCTCCTGACAGACACAGTGATGAAGCTGGTATGTGTTTGCAGTACACAAGCCACGGTTAAGACAGCTGACTCCACTGTGATGTGTGTGTCTCTCTCTCTCTCTCTCTCCATCTCCCCCTCTCCATCTCTCTCTCTCTCTCTCCATCTCTCTCTCTCGTCTCCCACTGCTCTCTCTCTTCTCTCGCATATTGTATTGCTGTTCTGTTGTAAGTGATCTTAAAGAGTCCTAAATGCATCTACTTCCGGAAGGACAAATAAAGCGCTTTTGCTTTCGCACTGAAACACACAACATCTCACTGACATGGCTGCATCAACACTAACTGCAGTTACTGAAACCACGACTTCGTTCTTTGTGTGAACATTTTGGCGGCATTATGCATATCTTCCCAGATAGTGACGTAGGTATTTGGGGGCGTGTTAGAACGAGCCTTTTTTAGGGGGGTGTGGCAGAGTCTTAACTTGTATAAAGAATATCTCTTTGGTTTTGAGACTGTAGTCTTTGCAACTTCAGGGATCTTATCTATTCACGAACAGTTTGTAACACTCCAAAGTGAAAGGAAAACGTGAAATCGCATCATATGAACCCCTTTAATGAGAATTTTGGCTTTTTCCCGAGGCCACAGGCGGGTCGCGAATGAGCACAATAATGCTAACTAAATTGAAATCTGTCTATAAAAACGTTGCATTACGTCTAATAACTCGTATAATCAACAGATTTTGAACAAGAGCCGAATCTCCCATCACACAGAGTGCCGTTAAAACATATGGAGCCGCATTGAAACGAATTAACCTCCACAATTCATGATGTTATTCCTAAAATATTAAACATTTAACGTTGCATGGCTTTCTTAACTTCTTGTGTGAGACGCGTGTGCAGCAGTCATACTTGTCCGTCTAGAAATTGCATTGAATATGCTTTCTGTGTGAATGGCTTGGTTTCGGTTATCACCTAATCAAGATCTTCTACAGATTGAGCTTCTATATTTCTCGAATATTTTGAATGAATAACACAGCAGACGTGGGCTAGACTAACAAAAACATTAAAATGCAACACCCGTCCACTTGCAACTCATCAAACCCAGCATCTTGCGCTTCATGATGACCTCCGTCCTGACGCACAACTAACATTTATTGTACAAAAGTTTTTTAAATTCCTGCTAATACTCGTTTAAAAAAGAAATTATTCACAATCTCCTCGTCACATACAGGCACAGTCACTCTGTTCGTGTTTGTTTGTGCTGTCTGCGTCACTCATAGCACGTGCTTATATCATGCACTATATCGCATAATTTGTCGTATCGTTATCGATAGGTGTACCGGCGATAAGATCGATAACCGTTTTATCGCCCGGCTAGCTTTAATCTTATGTGGCCTTCCTCATCAGCCAGGCAGGGAACACATTCCAGCAATACCACCACTAATTCCGTCATCGCTGTTCCCCTTGTTCTGGAGCGCTGAAGATTCCTCAACCCGACTTCGCAGTGTCCGCACGTAAGCTTGCAGTGTTACTACGACTACTCCTTGGACACTTTGGAAACCCGAATTGCATCCTGTCCTGTTCGAATCTAACACATCTTTGCATTTGTTTTTCCCACTTGGTTTAGGTAATTACTCTCAGCAGTAATCCCAGTTGAAAGACCTTTTTTTTGACCTTAGTTCTGTTTTTAAAGTCTTGTTCGTGGTAAGGTGGAAATCATAGGGCTTGTCCCCAGAACGCACACTTGTGTGGTCTTTGCACTTTCTTCTACTTGTATGACATTTCCTGTATTTGGCCAGGTTCAAACCTAGACCACAAGTGTGTGTAGAAATTCTCATTACTGGATGGGACATGGTGTTATAAAAATGCAACCAATAAAATGTTCAACCCTTTGGTTTACTACCACGATCAGCGATAGTGGACATCTTGGAGCCGTAATTCAGTGTAAATAAGGGGTTATCCTAGCATTAATGGCAAGGAAAGAAAGGTGTTATTTGAGGTAATAGTACATTAAAGAGTGATAATGTGACTTATGCACGCCAGGTGAACTGTTAATGTGAAAAAACAGTTTCCATTGCAGTTTTGTGATATATTCCTTTTCCGAATTACCTGAAAAACCATCTCATGTAAGCGTGTAAACTTTTTTGCAATTATATGGAAGTTTTTGCGAAAGTGGTGTGTTTCTATTGGGCTTATTTTAAATTCACAACTTCAATTTGCGCAATTTGAAGGGTAATGGAAATGTGGCTACTCTTGCACACTCACTTCCTTATGCCTATGGCCCATAGCCTTACTCCTATGTTGTTGTATTTTTATTTTTTTTAAAGATCTTCCTGAATAAGCAGCCGAACCCCAGGAAAAAGCTTCTTGTTCCGTGTGCGCTGGACCGGCCCAATTCAAACTGTTACGTGTGTGCCAGCAAACCTGAGGTCACAGTCAAACTTAATGTGCACAAGACCATTGTGCAAGCTCTTCAGGACAAGGTACCAGTAATTTATTTCAATCCAAAAGCCTTGATGTTTGTGTGATCTCCAAGAGATTCAAGTCTGGATTTAAACGTTTGAGCGTTTATTTATGGTGTTGCTTTTTCAGATACTGAAGGAGAAGTTTGGTATGGTGGCACCAGATGTGCAAATTGAGGATGGCAAAGGAACGATCCTCATCTCTTCAGAGGAAGGAGAGACTGAAGGTGTGAATTAAGTCAGCCTCTAGAGGGCATCTTTCTCTACTATAACATACTCTGAGCTTTTTTTTAATGTGTTGGTCTCTCTGTTTCTCTGCAGCAAACAATAACAAGTTTTTGTCCGACTTTGGGATTCGGAATGGGAGCCGTCTTCAAGCAGATGATTTCCTTCAGGATTACACTCTTCTAGTCAATGTCATTCACAGGTCAGTGTGGCTTCATTTAGCTAAGAGGATGATACTTTGGATTTCTTGAATATTAAAATGTATCTTGCATTTATTGCAGCGAGGAATTAGAAAAGGATGTTGAGTTTGAAGTAGTGGGTGATGCCCCGGATAAGGCGCCTACACCAAGTGCCCCGGAAGAAGGGAAAAACATTGCCAACGGTAACAAAGATTCTGCCCAGCCGTCTACCTCATCTAAAGGTAAGATCAACATGGATTGCCTGCAAAACATCAGTCTTTAAAAGTAATAATTCACCTTAAAGGGGTCGTATGATGCTTTTTTTTAAAGATCATTATTTGGTGTATTTGGTGTAACAGAATATGTTGACATGCTTTAATGTTAAAAAAACACATTATTTTTCAAATACTGTACATTATTGTTGGTCCTCTATGCCCCACCTCTCTCACGCTTCGTTTTCTACAAAGTCCCTCCTTCCGACAAGCGCAGTCTGCTCTGATTGGCCAGCTGACCCAGTGCATTGTGATTGGCCGAACACCGCAAGCACTCGTTGGAAATGTAACGCCCCTTACCATAATCGCGAGTTTCATCTTTCAAAATAAATGTAAAGAAAAGCCCGAAAGGGGAACAGAGTCTCGTGACAGACACAGTGATGAAGCTGGTATGTGTTTGCAGTACACAAGGCACGGTTAGACAGCTGACTCCACTGTGATGTGTCTCGCTCTCTCTCGCTCTCTCTCACACATGCGCGTGCGCGCACACACACACACACACACACGATGTGCAAAACTCCGCATTTGAACAGTCAATGGCAAATACTTAAACTAATAACAAAACAGTAGCTGATTCAGAAGCGCCAGATTGTCATAGCAAAGTCAGAATTGCTTCCTCTCCTAGGTTCACGAAACGGTCTTTCATAAAATGCATTGCTGTTCTGTTGTCAGTCATCTTAAAGATTCCTAAATGCATCTACTTTCGGAAGGCCAAATAAAGTGCTTTTGCTTTCGCCTAAACACATAGTGTCTCCCTGACATGGCTGCTTCAACACTAATTGCGGTTACTGAAACCACGCCTTCTTTCTTTGCGTGAACATTTGGGCGGCATTATGCTAATATTGCCACATAGTGAGGTAGATATGTGGGGGCGTGTTAGAACGAGCCGTTTTAGGGGGGCGTGGCATAGTCTTAACTTTGATAAAGAATATCTCTTTGGTTTTGAGACTTTAGTCTTTGCAACTTTAGATCTTTTTTATGCACCAAGAGCTTGTGACACTCTAAAGAGAAAGACATTGTTTTTGCATCATATGACCCCTTTAAAATTGGAAACAAGGAGCTTGGACATTCTGCTAAACATCTCATTTTGTACTTTATGGGTGAGAAAGTTTTGTTGCATTTGAGTAATGTACTTTTCTCATGTTTACAGCAGCTGCAGAGGATGATGATGTCCTTATCATAGACTCAGACGAAGAACCGTCCTCGAGCACCATGGAAGCTTCCCCAGAGTCTAGTAACCGCAAGAGGAAGCATCATGACGCTGATGATGCTGCGTCTAAGCGTAAACGCCTCGACCAGCAGCCGGCCGATGATGATGAAGACATCATCGCTCTAGACTAGCATCATTCACAAGATTTCACCTGCCCACAATAGAGGATTTTCCTCCAGTTGAATTTTTGTACGGTTTCTCTTACCAAACATGTAAATATATCTGTACAATATGGTTCAAGCTCAATGGATGTCGTCTTTAAGTTCTGTCCTTTGTTTTTTGGGATCAGAAAACGGCTGAGTTATGAACTACACTCGGTTAGGTTTTCCTCAAGATGGATAAAATGCTTTTCAACGTCGTGTTTTTTACAATGCGTGTGTCCTCGTATTTTGCAGTGGTTTAGAAAGGCTGACAAAAGTGCTCACGGTATTTCGATGCATTTTTTTTTCATCTTGAAAACCATATTCCATATTTATTACAGGTTGTTTTTGTTGACAACCTTAGTAATATTTCTGATCACCAAATCATTTTACAGTAACAGTGTATTACTGTATGATGGCTGGTATGTCTTCTCTTGCATTGCTTTAGAACCACAATGAAAAATATTGTGACTTCCTTTTTTAAGAAAATACACTTAAGACAACTATTTACATCTTTGTGTTTCATTCTTATAATTTTAGTCTTTACTTGGGTAGTATAAATGAGCCCATTCCTCATTTACTGACCAAACTAAGCAGCTAAATCTAGGGCATCGTCTCATTTAACCTTTATTTACCAAAGAAAGCATGGTCTTGAAAGGGTACAATGTCCTAATTGCACTTTATTTACATTAGAATGTTTGACGTAAGAACATTCTGTTTTCTCTTATTGCTCACGTAGATGTCAGAGTCCACCGTTCACGTGGTATTTGTGGTCCGTAGTGTTCATCGAAGATGCTACATGACACGTTAACCCTTCCCCTAGTTGGCACCTCAACTGAAATGCAAAAGTTTTTGTATTGTGTCAAATTTTGTAGGAAATTGTCAACGGTTTATTAGGTCAAAATACTTTTTTTTTTCTTTTTCTTTCTGTGTGAATACTATGTTTGCAGAAAAATCTTTTACAGACAAGGAGTTAATACCATCTCGTGTCCATTCAGAGCAATTTTCGTTTCGCAAACGATGAAAAACACAGAAAACATAGGTCCTATGCTTCCCAGTGCTCACAATGACTAGCTGTTGAGTGGCTGTACACTAGTTATTGCGATGCATTATTATGGGATTGAATGAGTGCACTCCATAGTGTCCACCATGGTTTCCGACACTACCACAAATGTCTGTCCGCTTAAATTGTAAACTATGGGTCGTTTGGTTCACATAACCGGTTTTGTTGTGAACTCACTTTTCGCACAATTCAAACTCACTGACAAGTCTTTACTAAGACGTGTTAGTTTTCCACAGTTTTTTTTCTTTCTGTTTGTATTTATTTGTAATCATCTGTCCCGGTTCAGTTTGTCAAAAACTTAATTTAGAGCCTAAATTTAATTTGCATTTAGAATAAATTATATTGAAATAATTTACATCACTCCGTGGAAAACTAACACGTCTTAATATGTCGGTTATGTAAACCGATTCATGAAAAAATATTACCCATATTTATATATATATATAACTGACTAAAGATGGCGACATTTGGCAAATATATCTTTATATGTGTGCGTGTATATATAGCTATAATATTGAGATAAATGTTCCCTAAAGAGGGTCAACCATTAGTCTTATGTTACTATATAATAGTAGAATTGTAAATAAATTCCCTAAGTCTTGAATGTGACAACCATTTCCTCGTGTCCTGTCTCGTCCCTCCTGTGCATATTAAGCCCTAACGCCCCTCAGTGGATGAAGCTGATTGGATTGAGTTTGGACCCCCCCAGCTGGACGTAGTCCTCCATTTTATCCCCTTTTAATGGGATATTTAAACCTGTCCGTCCAAATGCGCGTCATTTCGTCCTGCTGCCTTGACTACAATGAAAAGCTGCGAGTTTCCTAAGGAACCTCTAGATCTCCGTTCGGAGTTTGGTGGGTGTTGTTAACCAGCCCTTTTTGCCTTCATCCGCCAATCAGTAGGGCGCGAGAGCGAGCTGGGTGTTGTTGGCACAAGTTCGGCACGCGAGCGCACGCGAAAGGACAATATTTTACATGTCGACGGCATGACTATATAATATATTTTTAGGTTATTAAAGTAAACGGCCAACATCATGGTGACACTGACCGCGATCGTCGCGCCTCTCGGTCGGCAGATCCACAGGCAGCTGGTGAAGCATGGCAGAAGCCAGCGCTGGATACCATCTCGGGCATGTAACTTGTCTGCATGCTCCAGCAAATTACTTCTCAGTCGAGGTTAGTGCATTTTTTGGTTTGTGTCATGATAGAAATCCCACCACCTTGTTTTGGTGAGTGGTCTTTTTGCTAGACTATTTGTGCACTATTTACACCACTAGGGTTTATTACAGATGTTGTAATGTCCGTTATGACTGGGCTGATGATTATACGGTCACAATGTGTATGTTTATGATCAACGAAAACGCCTTCCTGAGTGACTTCCGGGTTTTGCGTCAAACGGAATGTTTACATGAAACACGGCGGGAAACGATCACTGCGTTGAATGTGTCAGGAAGCTGCAGTAGTTTATCGTGTTTTTGTTGGTAAGTGAAGCTTGAGTGTTCTCATTAAGGATGTATGTACTAACCCCATCAGTTTACTTCGTGTTTCACATGTCACTGTTTCTCCACAAGCCCCGCCCATGAGAGATATGGGCCATGTTTATTATGTCTGCAGAGCATTCATTGAAAACGGCCTTGAAGATGCAATATAAGTCACACGAGACCGAGTATATTTCATTAAAGGACAAATAAAACCGCTTTTCCCCCCCTCCATAAGAGCTCTTTAAAAAAAGAAACTGAATTGGATCAGTTTTTAGTAGTATGAGTGTGTCATTTGTTGATTTGTTCTTGATAGTTACTGATAATCAAACCAAGCAGATAAAGACATTTAAATAGGGTTCAAGATAGGGCCTAAAACTTTTAAAATGTAAAGTACTTTTCTTGCCTTTTCAATACATTTACTGTGTATTTAATGTTCAATGCCAATCAAAAAAAATAATAATTATGCAATTTTTGCAAGGAGTGGGTAACAAGGTTGTAAACTTAGGCTAAGCTTAGTTCTCTCTCAGTGGGAGTAGTTATTTATAAACTTAGATTTCATAATTCGTAATAAGAGGTTTGCATGCAAGAATGATTCATTTCATATTCTTGTATATTAATTTTAACATGATTATGTCATTCGCAGTCAGTGTTGTGAAAAGTTACTTTTAAAAGTAATGCATTACAATATTGCGTTACTGCATTAAAAAAAGTAACTAATTACGTTACTTAGTTACTTTTTATGGAAAGTAATGTGTTAGGTTACTTTTGCGTTACTTTTTAAATCTGGACAGGGCTTGCTTGTTTGTTTTTAAAAAAAAAAAGTACTATTTTTGGCAAATATAAAAGCCTTTTCACACCAAAAGTGAAATGATTAAGCCTCAGGCTGAAGGGAAAGTAAACGTACGTCCGTACAGTAGAACGCAGAAGAATAAATTTCAACACACTTCAGCAATAAATAAAGACACAAATGTTTGTCTAGAGTATTTTGTGCTGATTAGTACGGTTGAACTGATTCATCGAAGGTCAGAAGCAAAGATACGGTTTATAGAATGGGATTAAATACATAAATGATATTTGTTGTTTAACATTTCATTATTGCAGGTTTGCGTCATATTCTGAGTTGCGTTATTTTTATTCATTTTGAGGAATACTGAATCTGTGTTTTTTTGTGAGTGAGATGAATTAATGCATATTCATATTTATTTTAGATCTACAGTAACATCTGATTTCTGTCACCATGGCGACACCAGAGCTGTCAATAAATTGGAAACAAAAGTAACTTGCCTTACTTATCTGAAAAAGTAACTCAGATATTCTCTTGTAAATTAAAAAGTAATGCGTTACTTTACTAGTTACTTGAAAAAAGTAATCTGATTACGTAACTCACGTTACTTGTAATGCGTTACCCCCAACACTGCTCCTATCTTTACTTTGTGATTAGCAGTAGCTTATAGCTGTCATTTGTATTGTGTAGACATTATCTTATCTAAACCAGATTGGTTTATCAACAAATAAAGCCATTTATACCTCACATTGAAAGCCACATAAAAGGAAAGGACAATTAAAGTTTACTAAGTAAAGGTTACATGCAACTAACCTAGTTGTTCAAACCAGTAAACGTTAACAAAGGATACAATAAAATAATTTCAGTGAATGTGGTCTGTCAGCTATGGTTTTGGGATAGAAAATAACAGAGTAAACATCCCACTCACGTCTATTTCCAAGTTTACATTTAATCAAAGACTAAGCTTGAATGAGTATGTCTTTTGATATTTTATAAGAGAGTTCTAGTTAGAACCCATGCTGTGTTTGCTTTCCATAAAATGGGTCAGCAGCACGGTTGTAATCCCTCTTTGCTAGACCACTTAAATGGCTGACAGGAATTATAGTAAAGGCCATTTTAATCTCATGAAAGGCAGTTGGTCACATTCTCTGGCTGTTTTAATTCAACTCCTTTTGTAGAATCTAGAGCATGTGACCACAATCGAAGCAGTTATTGTGTAAGACGAGCTTCTTGCTGTATAAAGGAGCTCTTACATGTTTGCACAAGGATTGCCTATAAGATTCTCAAGGGAATGTCCATTCATAAAGGTGGCATAAAACTCTGCTGACTGTCTTCCTGTTGAGCTCTACAGTCAGTTTTTCCCTGACATTCCACATGTCAGTTTTTTTTCTTTTCTTTTTTTGAATCATCGAGTCACAGAAGGAAGCATATTTTCTTCTCGACTTTCACTTCTCTAATACGCTCCAGAAGGACGGCTCGTCGGCTTTTTGTGCTGCTTTGGGTTTCTTTTTGCTGCTTTTTTCCTGTTTGGATTTTAAGCATTTAATTTCAGAACAGATGTGTAACTCAACGCATGAGGCTGCACTTTGTGCCATAAAATGTAGGTCGGTCTATCTATCTATCTATCGATCTATCTATCTATCGATCGATCGATGTTTTGATAAGGTGTGTTTTTGTCTCATTGGTTGTAAAAACCAACAGTTTTTTTTTTAGACTTTAAAAAAAAAAAAGCTGGCGTTCTGCCTACTTGGACAGCATTTTGGGGCATCATGCTTGCAATTACACATTTTTGATGGCTGAAATCCTTCCTAGATAAACACTGACCTAGTTTGATCTGTTTCCTTATCCTGACTGGTCATTTTCTTCTCAGTGCATCCGATGTGGCAGGAGCCGCTCGCCATTCCCGGTGGAGATCGCCAGTCGCCTATTGACATTGTGGTGCGTAAAAGCGTCTTTGATCCACAGCTCAGACCTCTGAAGGTACAATATGACCCAAGGACCTGCCAGCAGATCTGGAATAATGGCTACTCTTTTCTGGTTGAGTACGACGACACGACTGACAAATCCAGTAAGTTACCATTGTCTTAATAACAAAATGGTCCATAGTTGTGACAAAAAAATCTTCTGAAAGAAGATCACATATTAACTGATTCTGATTTTACAATAGTAATACTAGGAACTATATTACTTTGGTGGAGACTCTGCTTGCTGAGTATGGTAATTTTTTTTGTAAGAAAAAATAATATTTATGTTAGCTTTATTCAAGTAGGAATTTCCAAGGTGTTACCAAGAACACAACAAAAACATTTTGTTTTCAATTGTATTCTTGTCTAATAACTCTGCCTGAAATGAAAAAATCAGCTGTTCTGTGGTGTGAGAAAACTCTAAACTCACATGAATCCCTTTTAGCTCTGAAAGGAGGCCCATTGGAGGATCAGTTCAGACTGTGTCAGTTTCATTTTCACTGGGGGGAGAACAACGCCTGGGGCTCTGAACACTCCATAGACCGCCGCCTTTACCCTGCTGAGGTATTTTTAGTACTTTTAGTACTACGAAATCACTCCATTACTGACATGGTCATCTTTTTGAGCCATCTGAATGTCGTTTTTACTATGAGGAAGTATTTCTCTCTTGCGACACAGACAGAGCTTCTCTATAACAGAGGGCGGAGATTTTACCGTTAGGAACGACCGGCTATTTCTATTGTAAGAGAGTCACCTCGATAAACATGTGGCACTAACCCAAGACAAGTACACTGTACTGCTTTAACTCCGAGCCAATTACATAAGGAGACATGTGTGAGCGACTTTACTATGCCAAAAAGCCAAGTTTGTCTTTGTTAGCGCTGGTGAGAATGTGACCTCCTTACTGCTCTCAACACTCCTTTAGCTCTACTGAGTGTGTGTGTGTTTAACAGCTCAAATTTCAGTCCTGTAAATGTATCCTGTATTGTGTAAAGTGGTTTCATTCCCGCCTCCTTGGTTAAATCGAATCGTTCCAGAATGAATGGAGTTCTGTCCATTTGTACGGGTGTAGGTTTAAACCATTGCGGTACGTCAAAAGCACAAAAACTAGCTATGTTCAACTGCAGGATTGTGTAACAGGACGAACAACTGTAGTAACCTGAACCAAATGAAAGGCATTATGGGAAATGTGCTCATTAGTATCATTCATAATCATATTGGCATGGGTGTGTATCTTTTCTGTGTCGTCACAGCTTCATCTTGTTCACTGGAACTCGGACAAGTACAGTTTGTTTGAGGAGGCTGTTATTGAGGAGAATGGACTAGCTGTTATTGCGGTCTTTCTGAAGGTACTGATGTGTGTAATTATTATAAAACTTATTTTTCCTAGATCTTTAAGCTGAGAAGGCTTTTGTAATTGCAAAAAAAAAAAAAGTAAATTTGATTTGTGTTTTTCACAGATTGGAAAGAGACACGAGGGTTTGCAGAAATTGGTGGATGCCTTGCCTGCAGTCAGGCACAAGGTAAGGCATGATTAAACTTTATGTTTTGTACACTCTGAGCTTCGGCTTTGTGTTGTGAGATTAAGAACCTCAGAGCGTGATGTTTTGGAAACAGTGGGATGAGGGATAAACTTGTTCATACATTTTGTTTTATACTTTCAAAGTATGTAATATCCTCATCCTTTTCCATCCAGGATAGCGTGGTAGAGTTCACCAAGTTCGACCCTGCGTGTCTCCTCCCGGAGAAAATTGATGATTATTGGACATATGCAGGTTCTCTGACCACTCCTCCTCTTACTGAGGCGGTGACATGGATTGTGATGAAACAGCACGTTGAAGTCAGTCATGATCAGGTAGGAGGCCGATATGTTTGTGGAATGTGGAATTGTGGAAATTAAGGGGATATTTTTTCCCTGATAGCAAATTTAACAGTACAACTGGCCAACTGATCTTATTAGAATAGCTCAGCTTTTTCCATATTCCTATTTGCCAGCTTGTTTAAATGTTTCCTCCTGTAATTTTTTTTCTTTCTTTCTTTCGAAAGCCAACACAATTGCTGCAATTGCATTCTCTTGGTACATATCTTTTTCTCGCTTTGTTTGTCTGTTTGTATTGCTTTATTTGCTTAAAAAAAAAAAAAGAATAGCTCAGCTAGAAAAACATATGTTTTTGCAAATTAAAGTAATTGTGTAATATAAATTACACAATTATAAGTTCACCCAAAAATGAAAATGAATTACCCTCATGTCGTTCCATAGACAGCAACGCAATTACTACATTCAAGGCCCAGAAAAGTAGTTAGAACGTCAGGAAAATAGTCCATGTGACTTCAGTGGTTTAACCGTCATTTTATGAAGTTATGAGAAAACATTTTGTGTGCATAGAAATCAAAAATAACAACTTTATTCAATAATCTCTTCTCTTCCGAGTCTTGAAGCGCGTTCATGACAGTACCACGATGCATAAAGTAATTATTTTGTTGCATAAAGTCATTATTTTTTTCTTTGCACACAAAAAGTATTCTCATACCTTCATAAAATTATATTTGAACCACAGATGTCACACTGACTATTTTTAACGATGATTTTACTATAATGCCTTGCGTTGCCGTCTATGGAGGGTCAGAGAGCTCTCGGATTTAATCAAAAATATCTTAATTTGTGTTCTGAAGATGAACGAAGGCCTTACGGTTTTGGAATGACATGAGGATGAGTAATTAATTAAATGTTTTTTTTGGGTGAACTAACCCTTTACGCATTTCCCATTAAGAATTATAAAACCGCTTTTTTGCTTGAATGGGTCCAATTGCTTTTTCACCACAAGCAAACCACTCCACAGAGTTTTTCAGTTGGACTGAGACCACCTTGTCCATCGCACTTTACATATCTATCTCACCAGGTGGCGTGCTCGCGCCTGGGGGGATGTGCAGATTATTTTGGTGTGGATCCAAGCGAGAATGTTGTGTTCATGTGACTAAATGAATCGAACTAAAGGAGAAAACGCACGAGGTTCCAAAACGAATGCTCCAAACAAGCAAGGTGTGAAATTGCGCTAAAAATGATTTATTCTTAAAATCTTTTGTAAAAGAATCTCAAAACAATCCACGCTAAAATACTTTAACGATTGAGATCACACTGAAATGATCAAGGATGTAAATAAGCCACTAATTTAACTTTAGGACATGCAGAGCTGTAGGTTATACGCAGCTAGGTACAGTGCAGGGTTTGCCGGATTATTGCATTTAAGACTTGCCATTAGTTTTCCTGGTGTTTAGGAATAATATATATTTTTCACACCATCAGAAAGCTGTGAAACTTCGGAACAAGTTTTTTGACCGCTTATTTACAATGCTAAGAGAATGCTAAGGAATTTGAGTTCTGAATGTATAAATGACCCTTTTAAAAACAGCTGATGAATGCCATAAATTCATGCTTTGAGACACCCCTCACACTGGCTGTTTTAACTCTGCTGGGAGTCTGTTTGTTATTCCGACATAATGTTCCACTGCTCCATGGCACAGAAAAGTTCATCTGGCTGACTGCTGACATCTGTTTTCTCCATCTTTTATATACAAATTTCCTTTTATTTTTTGCTCTCATTCTAAATGCCTTTATTTGAATTTGTTCCCCATTTTTACATATTATCTTCCGTTCTTTTTTGTCTTCACAGCTGGCAGTGTTTCGAAGCTTGCTGTTCACATCGGCAGAAGAGCAGGTGCAGAGAAGCATGGTCAACAACTTCCGTGTTCAGCAGGCTTTGAAGGGACGGACTGTCCGTTCTTCTTTCACCCCCTTCCTCCAAGATGCTCCCTCTATGAAGTAGCAACAAAACTCAGTGACCTAATTCACATCTTAACCTCCAAAACAAGCACCGACTCATCAGTCACTTTATTGTGGACGTCTGATATCCATAATGTCTTAACTAGATTTTTTTCTAATTCACCATTTCCAACCAGGCATTTAGGTGTAGATCGGAGAGATTCCATTGAAAGGGATTAACAAAAATGTAGTAGGGCCTGTTTATTCCTCTGACAAAAGGTTCATGCAATTTCGCTGTATTTGTTCAAGTATTGAAAATAATACTAGAATTCAGAAAATTCTAATTTCAGTATGAAACACGCACATTTCCTTTTAATATAGTAGCAAACAGCTCCCTCTTGTGGATAACTGACAGAATGCAAATGGGGGGGGGGGGGTGGGGGGGGGGGAGATGTTCAATATTTCGTGGGTACCTTCTCCTCTGCCGAGGGGTTTAAGTGGTACCTTGTTTGCTGCGAGGGAGCTTCTTTTATGCATGAAACTGCACAATGCCTTTTCACTTTTGATTGGTTTTTAGATGTTAAATAACTTTAAGTATAAATAATCTTAAGTAATAAACATGTAGAGAGAAAATTGTAAATATTTTAAGACTACGTTTAAATATTGCAGTTTAAATAAGACTAGAAATATAGTCTTTATGAAAGGTGCACTAGACATTTAGAGGTGTCAAAGGAAGAGGAGTAGCTTAATGCACACAACCGTTTAGTGAAGATGCATTACTGTACGTGCTGTGTACTTCAGAATTATATAGAATAGATTATCATCACTTGTGCCTTTTTCATTGTACTCTGTTATCTGATCAACTACACAAGTGGTTGGCCATAATTGCCTTTCGGCAAAACGTGTGCCTCCAGATAAAGTCTCTTATAATCATTGTTGTTCTCATCCATTAAGCTCATGATAGTAATTATTCATCTGTTGATCTTTAAAGTGTATTTAGTGTCAGTGATTTTAAAAATAATAACAGAGAAACTGTGTTTAGTGTTTATGTAAGAATGGCTTGTAAAATGTTTTTGGTAGCACCTGCATGTGTCTTTCCACTCTGGCATGAAATACCTTTGAGAGAGGGACCTCTTTATTTTCCAGCATGTGTGCTTTATTTAATTTCTCCACTAGAGGCACTCATGAGACCAGGCACAATGTAGAAATGAGATCTACAGTAAGACCAATTGATCGTTATAGGCTAGTTTAATCGTGGTCATTCCGTTTTCCTTTAAGCATGCTGTAAATGGCAATAAGAATGAAACCGTTAAAATGAGACTCTAAGCTTGTTTGAAACGTCCAGGACCTGTAATATTATTTATCTGTAAATTAATTGTGCATTTACATCATGGGGAGTTTGAGGTTTTTGGATTGCTGATGATATGGTTGAGAAGTAACGTCAATATTCAGTTGTTTCAGGGAGTGCAGAAACGGCAGAAGTTCAGCATGCAGCTTTATAATTGCTAAGAGGCGCTGGTCTCTTTGTGATAGCTGAATAACAATGTTCTTGTATAAACTGTCCCTAAAGTGGCCTCTCGTTTGAATGGGCCACCTGGTTTTCTCCCTGTTGGGTTCATGGTTGAAATTCAGAGTGATACTAACTAGACTGGAAAGCTGGATTTGCACTGTACAAACACCAGATTACATGGAGACTGGGATCAATTCCCTACACTTGCCCAAGTCTTTAGCTGCTCTCAGAGTAGTGAACATTCTTTCACATCAGGAGGCACTGGAACAATGTTTTCTCATTGAAGCAGAGTTTGAAGAGCATGTGAAGACACCTTTTGTTGTTTGAATTTGAATTATGCAGTGGATGAATTATAGTTTGAGATTTTGTGACATTCTGATTCTTTGCTGTAGTGGGTTGGCATGAGGGTCATTTGTCATTGGTATTTAAACGTTTTCCCCTCCACACACTTTTGGTAGGATTTGCCTCTGTTTTGTGCTTTTTAAGTAGCTTGAGGCCTTCCATTTTTAAGGGAAATTAATAATCACAGTTTAACACTAAAACTAGTTTTGTTTTAAAGACAGCCTCGTCCTTCACTTATCATCTCAAGTCATTTTCATAACTGTCACTTATTTATAAATTCTTTGATGCAAATGTATGCAGAACTTTGTTAATATGATTTCTTTGTAGGATTGCATGCAAACGCTGTATTTTATTCATTTGTTTTGTGGGATTTTTGTAGGAACCAGAAGTCTTTTTACATTTGGGCCATTTTTGGTTGATTTAGTTTTGTTTTACTTTTGGGCGGACACAAGCATGTGCCCTAGGGATTTAGGCAGGAAGAAGGTGGTGCCGTAGGTTTATGGAGGCCCCATCCCAGCAAGTGTTGTTGCACCAGGTGCTGGTTAGGTCCGGACTAAGCAGAGGGGGAGCCTACAGACCCAGAGGTGAACATCAACAAATGCACAATGTATCTTCTCATTCATGCTGTCTGATGTATCCCCGGTTTCACAGACAAGGCTTAAAGGGATAGTTCACCCAAAAATGACAATTCTGTCATCATTTACTCACCGTATGTCGTTCCAAACCTGTATGAGTTGCTTTCTTATGTTGAACACAAAAGACGATATTTTGAAGATTGCTGGTAATCAAACAGTTGGTGGTTGCCATTGACTTCCATAGTATTATTTTTTTTTTACTATGGTTTGTTTGATTACCAGCAATATTCAAAATATCTTCTTTTATGTTCAACATAAGAAAGCAACTCATACAGGTTTGGAACGACATCAGGATGAGTACATTTTTGGGTGAACTATCCCTTTAAACCTAGTCCCAGACTAAAATGTAAGCCTAAACTGTTTCAATTAGAAAAAACTTGCACTGATTGATCTTAAAACACGTCAGTGCTTTTTTGTCTCAAGATACACACCAGTAATGTGTTTATAAAAAGGGACGTTTATTAAAATTACTTAAATGTCCTAATTGAACTATGGCCTAATTCTGGCTTAGTCTAAGCCCTGTCTGTGAAACCAGGCCGTTGTGTATTAACATTTTAATGTGTAAAAATGAAAAAAAAAAACTAATAATAATTGAGCTGTGTCTTTATTGGTGGACTGTGAAATCACTCTTTTTTTTTTTTAGCTTTAAACCCTTATTTGAAAATGAATTCATAGTGTAACATTAATTATGTAGTTATATCATTTAACATTATATATAATTTTTTTTAGGTGCACTGTGAATTTAAAGGCTAAAAAAAGTTAAGGCTACTTTTGTTTTATGTTATTGCAAACATTGTTGAAAGGTAGGTTTTTTTTTTAAAGCACTGTTAACTTGCTTGGAGTACTAATTTTTGATAACCATGGCTGATATTTATTGTTCTTCTCTAAGAGTAAAGAAGATTCCAGGCAATAAACCCAAAACAGTGGAGAGCAAGTTTCACATCAGTTCGAGCTAGACGGCACCTTAAAAAACAAGAGACCAAGAATAAGGCCGGGGTGTGGGTGTTTAGAAAGGCTGGGGAACCTGGATTGAGTTTTGTCTCAAACTTGGTTCAAAAAGATTCCGTTCCATGTTTGTTGTTCTTGGCTGCATGAGTTATAAAAATGGGACGAGACACTGGGTTTTTGCGTATCCCAAACACACCATGGTTTCCCATCATTGTGTGAGAGCATTTGGAAACATGCTCTTTGAGCTCTACAGGAAAAACAAACTATAGGTGAATTGATTAAAGAGCAGCAGATCAAGACTTCTTCTTTGAAAAACGCTGGAGATGGGTCACAGTTGTGATCAATAAAAATAAGTTATGCGACTGGAGTATCTCAAGGGATAGTGGACACTGATGTCTTCTGTGGTCTCTTTAGCTGATGATCAGGCATCGCTAATTGAATAGAAGTTACAGATGAAAGCTGCTAATGTCAGGCTGCTTCCTCTACTATGGTTTTGTTCTTCAATGTTTTTGCAGGTTATTCTTAGACAAAAAGAAAACTCCATTCAGTCCTATTTGCTTTCTGTAAACAGGAACCTATGGCTTAAAGATGTTTCTCAGAACTCCAATCCAGTTACTTTCCTCCCTAAATCAAACAAACTGGGAAAAGATGTACATCTAAAAATATACATTAAATCTTGTCCAAAACCCAACAGGCCCTCCGAAGTTTCACTTGCAGATGAGAGCTGATTGTTTTCTACTTTTAATGATAACCAGCCCTTGTGGTACCAGGGAACTGAGACAC
This sequence comes from Sinocyclocheilus anophthalmus, assembly GCA_018155175.1. NCBI lineage: Eukaryota > Metazoa > Chordata > Actinopteri > Cypriniformes > Cyprinidae > Sinocyclocheilus > Sinocyclocheilus anophthalmus. The sequence continues at coordinate 132,991 of JADLZN010004653.1, forward strand.
CTACACCCCTCTCTCCTATAGAGAAGGAAAACTGAACTCTTAAATATCAGGGCACAACACAGCAGCAACCATGACTTATCAAATAAAAAGTCACCTGCTGTCTCATTTATCTTTAAGCTGAGCAAACATACACCATAAATAAAATGTAATTCTCGTGATGGGGAGGCTAATGTAAAAAATGTGCAAATGAGCGCATGTGCAAAGAGAATGCAGGTGGCAGGTTTTTCTCAAACATGCATTGATGAACAACCTTAAAACAGGTCACGAAGTTCATAAGTATTAGTACAACACACTTGCCCCCTGCAGATTATACTCTCCAGGTCATCAGAGATTGATACCTTGTAGGCATGTGACATGTAAGTCTTTCTCTTTGAAACACAAAAGCTTTTGGATGAAATTTAAGTTTTTGTTTTGTTTAATTTGAGAACCAATATCTTTAAAGCCCACAGGGATGTGACATTTGTGATGTTGCAAGGGCCTTTACCTGCAAACAGGAAATTAGCTGGGACAACTTTGTTATTTTTTCATGTTTCTTCAGACATTATGATCAAAGAAATTTGAGTCTAAAGAATTTTCAAGAGCTGAAATGACAAGTTATGGGAATTCATGTCTAGCCAAGGATTATATTCTAAATATTTAAAATAGAAAACGTCAGACTAATTAGAAAAACTCATCATCTAGAAGGGTTTCCCGATCGGTTCACAACTGCCTAGAACTTCAAGGTGGAATGGTGGAACTGCAGGGGGTTTGTAAGATTGTGCTAGAAATGCTAATACCAAATGAAATTAAAAATGTGTTAATGTTAAATCAAAATATTTTTTTGAAGATTCTAGTATTGTATACTTGCTTTCTAAAGCCTTCAAACTATAGTTTTTCATACTATTCAAAATATTTATATCAAGAGAAATAATTTACCACATTGATTGTCATAAGCTTGTAGCCTACACTGTAAAATCTGTTACATTTATGGTAAATAAATGGAGGAAACATTTTAGGTTTTAAAACTTAAACTTAAAAAAAATGTATTTCATTTCATTAACTGTTAATTCACAAACTTACCAAAGCAGTCCACTAAAATCTGTTTTGTAATACACTGACAAACACCAATAAACAGATGTAAGCCATGTGATGAATGAAAGATCATCACAAGTTAGTAAATATTAATATATAGAAGGTACAGTGTCATGCACACGAATAGCCTAAAACACCATGGTAGCACACAACACTAAAATAACGCAATACATATTAATTTAACATAAGATGTAACATAAAACCATAACATAACAGATTAGGAAAATCTAAGAAAAAACTAATTTGAGGCATCACAAAGAAAATTCTGGGCATGTCGGTCTATTTTTTTTTTCACTGACTTCATTTTCATTTCCAAAAACTGTAAACAGTATTTTACTGTGAAATGTTTACCTTGTATAAAGGAACTTGATGTATATTAATACATTTTTACAGTAGCATTTTATCATAGGCTATTTAAAAAAATGTAAACTGTAATTAGATAAATTATTATATTTATTAAAATGTTATGATGTAACTTGAAATCTCAAGGTTTACTTACGAGTTCAACTGAACTGAAAAATTAGGAAAAGCCCTGCTGGACCGCTGGGTAATAGGAAATTCTTCCAGTAAAGGAGACTCTAGAGGGCGATATAAACCTCAACTATAACACTTAATGACACTACTAGGAGGAGGAAAGAGGCAGGCCGAATCAGGAGATGCTTTTGTGTTTCTACAACGTTGACACGCTTCAGAGACCACGTTTCTGTGAGTCAGAGCGGACTCCACGGTACCACCGTGCATCAGCAGAGCCCAGTCTGAGGGAGCTGAACAGGTCGTTTTCACACGTAATACAGCTAAACAAAGCGTCTGGCTTTGTTTGACAAGAGCAAGCAATGGCAGGGTTGAAGAAACGGAGTTCAAACACATCTGCGGACCGGGATGAAGACGACAAGCAAGTGACGGAGAAGATGCTCTCCAGCAGAGGTGGGAATGGCAACATGAGCCGACCAGGAGACGGCACGCCTGAAAGCCCCACCGCAGATATTACCTCAGCGGATGGAGAAGAGACAGTCGTGCTGAAAAGAACTATAACTCTCGTCAACGGCGTGGCCATTATTGTAGGCACTATTATTGGCTCTGGCATCTTCGTTACACCGACGGGAGTGGTGAAAGAAGCCGGTTCAGTCGGGCTGTCGCTGGTCGTGTGGACTGTATGCGGCGTCTTCTCCACTATAGGCGCCCTGTGCTACGCCGAACTGGGGACCACCATCACCAAATCTGGGGGTGACTACGCTTACATCCTTGAAGTTTACGGCTCCCTACCTGCGTTTCTGAAACTCTGGATCGAGCTTCTCATCATCAGGCCATCCTCGCAGTATATTGTCGCCTATGTTTTCGCTACCTACCTCCTGAAGCCCATCTTTCCCAACTGTCCTGTTCCCGAGACGGGGGCTAAGCTTATCGCCTGCCTGTGCATCTGTAAGTAACCTGTTACCTACCTCGCTAGGTGACATAAAAGTTCGCTTGCTCATTTATTACGCAAATAAACAATATGACTGAGGGCTTAAGTCACTCTTTATGGTAAATCTCCTCAGTTCAACGGTTTACCTGTCATCTCGCGCGCGTCGTCTTCAACGTCCGAAACGCGTTCAAGTCTCCTCATGTACAATGTTTCTCGCTAAATTATAAATATAAACGATTTTAACTACATATGTGACAGAAAATGTGTAATTAGAGACAGAAACGCCATGTGTCCACACTGCTACGGCGTGTGTAGCCTATAAGAGGAACTGAGTATGTTGAAAAGTGGCAGAAAAATGTCATCATCTAGTGCGGATGATGTAGGAAGTAGAAGTGGCACGCGCTACTACATCACCTTGGCGGGCTTTATGCAAATTAATTGCATTGTTAGTATTATTAACACACCAATTTAGCGTCGCTTTAGTATTAATTATATTTTGATTATAAATGAATATTTTGAGAAAATGCAAATCCGTTTTTTTCCCAGCATGGAAATGAAAAAGCAGAGTAATTATGAAGTTCATGTTAGATGTTTTAAGTTATTAACCAATGGTAGTAACGTAAATCATGTTGCATGAGCTTCATAATTAATCCACTTTGTTTCCTCAGAAACTCCACTTATATGTAACTTTATACGATAACAATCATGTCTAAACCAATATTATTCATTATTATGATCAGGTTACTGCATTCTCTTTTTTGCCATAAATTGTGTGTGTGTTTCTTGCAGTAAGCGTACCAATAGGAGGACCGATAGGAGTTATGAATTCAGCCCTGCAGCGCTACAATCACAGATCTTTGACATACATGCTCATAGCAATATGTTACGGTTGTGATTTACCACGGCAGCCATGCAGTAATGCAGCCCTCCCGCAGGTTTAAACCAGTCAGGATTAGGAGAATTAGCTCAAGCCCTAATTAACAATTGGCCAACAAATTAAAACCCATATTTCTCTCTTTCTCTCCCTGTCTTTTTCTTTGTCTCCTCTTTCTTTCTCTCCTCCCCCTTTCTCATTTAGGCCAGATGAATGCTTGATTGGGGTACAGGAATGCATATTGTTTGTGATTGTGTTCTTTGTGAACACAGCACTCACTATCCGTTGTAATCTCGCCTTGTTAGTGGCATGTCTAATCCTTCCATAAGAACTCACATGACGAGACAGAAAGATGACTATAGCCATACGTTTAAGATGAGCAATGGCAGGTTACAGGATTAATACTAACATTGATACAAACTTTGAGAGTTCAGCCCAAGTGCTCAGTTTTATGTTTCGGTACCTTATAGACAGTATTTGGGTCTGTTGGTAAAGCAGCTGGCCACTGTTCCCCTGACTCATTTTCTCATGTGTTTTAAAGGTCATGATTGAAAAGGGACTCCAGGATTGGTTCGTTGCATAAAACTACACTGTGTATCCATGGGAGAGGCCCCCCGAGCGGGACCATGCTCCTGCCGTAGGGAAGCTCAGGGAGGAACCTCTGTCTCATGATCCCTAGTCTATTAAAAACGAGAACTGCAGTGCCTGACAGAGTAATACAACAGTGTGTGCATGTGTTCTTGTGTGAGGGGACCCAGGCCCTACTGTCCTACCCGATACAGACCCCCTTTTGTACTTTAGGGGCACACAAAGGCCGGCGGGCTTCGCCTCTCTGTTTGGTGCCTTGACCGATTTACAGCTAATGCTGCTTTGAAGTATTTGTTAGTTAATCACATTTAATAGGAAGCTTGGAGCCAGGGGCTGGAGGCTGAGGTGGTAGGAGCTCATGATTTTTATTATTCCCTCAAAATCGGTTTACCAGTATTTGGTCAGTGAACTTTTAAGTTTCATTTAGGCCGTGGCACCTATACCTGCTCATTTTATATTCATACATCCATTCTTTTTCCAAACCATGTCTGGTTCCCCAGTGCCTTGGACTGTAGGCAGGGAAACACCCTCATAACTACTGACAATTTCCAGTTCATTTGTGCTCTTTGGATAATGGGGCAAACCCAGACTAACACAGGGAACATGTAAACTCCACACAGAAAGGCCTCATTGCTCAACCGGGACTCAAATTGGAGACCTTCTTGCAGTCAAATACTTTACTATATTAATAAAGTTAGAAAATGTGTCATAAAATGTAATTTATAATATTTAAAATACATAATTTTATATATTATATATATATATATATTATTATAGTAGATATATAGATATATATATATATATATATTTTTATTATTATTATTGTGTAATATTTAGTATTAAAACTTGTACTGTTGTAAAATAAAAGACTAAAAAATTATTATTATACACTGTTTTTTAGTTTACAGGGAAAGTATTACTAATTACAATATTTCTGTTATTGATTTGCTTAGTTTAATTAATTTAAAATAAAGAATACTAATAATATTATTCTTGCTATTAATATTATATTTGTTATTATGTCCAGGGTAAAACAGCAGTGTAAATGTGCCTGAGACAAACAAGTTTTTTTTACCATAAAAATTTGAAAAAAGAAAAAACAGGCATAGCAGACCTAGAGCTGCTCTTGTGCAATTTAAATAAAAACATTTACATTTGAAATTAAAAAATGCAATTTGATTTGTGTCCCCAAATCATGTGCCCACAAGGCCTATCCACCCCAACAAAGCCAATCAGTCTTATTCAGTATATTGTGTGACACAGTAGGATTTCTGTTAATCACATTGAAACAGAATTAAACAAACAAAAATTGCAAGTGGATTGAATAAGTAGGGCGAGGCATTTGCGTATGATTCAGGTAATAATTATCTGCAGATCCACCCTATAATACAATCCAACCCCATTAGGCAGATTATTGTGTGCTGTAGCATATAATATTCCTATTATTAATTATTAATTTGAACTTACATGTGGTGCTGACATTTTCAAGATCGGACAGATAGTTCTTTCACCAAATTTTATTTGATGCCTGTTTTCCCATTCAACCTTAATAAGTTTGGCAGCCATGCTGTTTCATTTAAAAAAGTAGCACACCAGATCATGCTGCCACGTGTATAGCTGCAATGTAAACAGCGCTTTGCGGACGACACCTCCTCTGAGTTAAAGTGTGGATGACAAATTCTAGCCTAATTAGTTTACCAAGTATTTAGGTTAGCTTCCTCTGAGCCTCTGTTGTGAAAGACTAAAAATAAGTGCCTGTCGTTCTGTTTCTCCCTCCATCTCTCCCTATAGTGTTGTTGACCGCTATCAACTGCTACAGCGTGAAGGCCGCCACAAGGGTTCAAGATGCCTTTGCTGCTGCTAAGCTACTCGCCCTGGGCCTCATCATCATTATTGGATTTGTGGAGATCGGCAAAGGTGGGTAACACACAAACACTTCCAACATGTACACCAACAATCAGTCCGTTAACTAAACAACTGCTGAGGAATAGAGTGGAAATACTCTAGTTTTGGTTAATGACAGTGTTTTCCATCATTAAAATGAACCCATACGAAGAGTTTATGTTTGTAAATTCAGGCAGAGCAATTGTATTTATGTTTTCTGGAATGAATAAAGATTTGTATGGTCTTAGGTAGGCCTTGGCTTCAGTGTTTATTTATTTTTTATGTTTATTTTTGCTATGGATACAATGTAGCGTTCCAACAGTGGGTGAAAAGTGTCTTCAAGCTACACAACGTTTGAGTCCAAGTTCAGTTCAACATCAGCCTCATGCAAAAAAGGACTTTTTCGATTAATAGGGTACAAATTGGTGTCCCGTTACTTTTTTAAAGCAATAAAGGTGCAGTTAATAAATAAACGATTAGCTAACATTTAATTAATTAGTTTTAAAAACAGCAAATATCCTACCTCAGTGCTTCTGGACTTCTTGACTGTATCCAACTATTAAAATCACACATTATAACTTTTATTATATTACTCATTTCACATTTAATATCATGCAAAATATAATTTTGTGTTATATTTCTGAGCCAGTTGATAAATAAATAATTTTCTTTTATTTATGTATATATGTATCATTATCCACAAACTAGTAGTTTTTTCTTTTGAACTTTTCATCATTTTAGTTAATTTTAATTTATATAATTAGGTTTTTATATTCAATATACTGTTTATTTCTAGAAAATAATTAAATCATTATGTAATATATAAATCAAATGTAAAAATCAAATTAATTAGCAATATTGGATCAGCTCAGCAGTCTTGATTCATGCCATATTGATATGTTGGTACTTTATGTTGGTACTTCAACTCTTTTAGAACTCATTTTGGACTCTAATTACAGTTATATAGTTGTGGATCAGTCCGTTTAGCAGGGAAATGTAGACCTACTGAATGTGCAGCCAAAACAGCGGGCCCCCCCCTCTGATTGTTTTTACTGATACATAAAGCACTACAGCAATACTTTAGATCAGTGTTTCCCAACCTTTTTTTAGTTGCGGTACCCTTTGGAAATTTTAACAAACTTTGTTTAAAATTAATTTTGTCACAATATTTGATTTTCTAACTTCGATATGATAATTTGAAAGTATAGATATTGGGTACAACAGGGAAGAACTGCAGAATATAATTTCATACAGATATTTTTAATATTATTAAAAAAAATTGTCAATCAGTGGTGGCAATCAGTAGGCTAATTTGTAATGAAGAGACCAATTTATATGACAGATTTTAATGTAGCATTTTATTCATATGTAAACATTATTTAATTACCATTATAACTAGCTATCTCACAAATTTTTGCTCACTCAGTGTTTTTTTAATTTTACAGTGGGGTAATTTTGGTGTAGTAGCACGAGATAGCTTGATTTAAAATTTTGAATTGAATAAAAAATGACAAGTAACCAGTCAGTAGTAGAATAAGAACAAATAAAGAAATGAATATAGCACAAATAAAAAATAACAACAGGCTTTCGAATTAAATAGATTGCTTTTTAGTTTTTCAGGTATGTCTAACAGTAGGGTTAAGATATTTAAATTATTATTATTATTTTTTTACCAATTACCCAAATAATGTTTAGTCCTAGAAAGCTATTATTATCCGAACATGTGAGCATAACATAGCGGTTAGCAGATCAATATATGAGAGGGCAGCGTTACCAGAGATGCCTATATACCACACTATGTTGCAACACAGTAGGGCTATTGCAGACAGAAACAATACCGTACTACATCCATGTTTCCTGTCAGCTCAATTTCTGAGTGGACTTTGCTTACGAGTGGAGCGTACTGAGCAGAGCGCACACGCATATAGCGATAATAAACGCAGAGCGTCCACCACACCACGGAAGTGAAACCTGAGCGGTGAATTAATTTTCGGCAGCCGAAATTTCGGTACATTTCTATTTATTGGCGACATCAGAAATGGATATTGTATAATAGATGCTTTTTTTTAACATTTTAGCAATTAAAAAAATATTAAAAAAAGATTTTTTTACAAGGCACCCCTCTCTCGACAGATGGCACCCGGTTGGGAAACACTGGTCTAGACCAGAGAAAGAGTGAGCAAACAAAAAGAAAGAGCAGTTCAAGGATTTGTAGTACGAGCTGGCAGACTTTGCCGCCAGACTTGACATGAACAACTGTAGTTTGTTTAAATGGTCACAGTCACCAACTGGAATGAACATCAGTGATTTCATGGAAAGTAACATTTACATTTCTGCATGTAGCAGATGCGATTTTGGGCGCATTGTTCCGTTAATAAAATTTTTTGGTTCGGTTTCTGTTTCTCATTAGCTTACTGGTTTAACCTCACAAATTCAGAAAGGAAAAAGAGGATTTCACAGTCTGAGATGCAGATTAACAAAGGTCCATTCATTTGGTGCATGTCCGTGTCTACTGCACAAACAAAAGCCTGAAGCTGGTATCACTGACTCAGTTGTGAGTCAGCGAAACAGGACAGGTTAATTCGAATGGATTATTAGCTCTTCTTTTCATCTTTTGTCTCCAATCCACCCACTCTTACTGCCCACAACAGTGGACGTGTATTGACAGACAGCAAGGTAGTTTCTGAAAGAAAGGAAAATGAGAAGGAGACGCCATGCTGATGTTGATTATTGAATATTGGAGCCAGAACTGTAGGGCACGTCGCTTCTAATTGGCCTGCCTCACCCAAATTTTGCCTAGACTGCCAAATTTTGGGCTTGCCTTTGGGTGTTGGTTTCTTTGTGGTTAAGTCTCAGAACTTAATCTTTAGTTGCTGAGGTTGCCACATGTACTGTACATCTCTCTCATGGCAGAGAGATGCTTCTAAAGCAGCATTGTTCAAAAGTTCCAAAAGTTAATTTGAACTACCGTTTAAAAGGGGTGTTTTTAAAAGTTTTTGAAAGAAGTCTCTTTTGCTCAATAAGGCTGCATTTATTTGATCCAAAATGCAGTAAAACATAATATTGTGAAATATTATTACATTTAAAATTGTGGCAAGCCTAATTTTCAGCATTTATTACTCTCCATTGTTCATGTCCCAAGATCCTTCAAACATCATTCTATATGCTGAGTTGGTGTTTCAAGAAAAATATTTCGTATACAGTTGCATCTCAATAAATTAGAATGTCATGGTAAAGTTCATTTATTTTAGTAATTCAACGCAAATTGTGAAACTCGTGTATTAAATAAATTCAATGCAAATAGACTGAAGTAGTTTAAGTCTTTGTTTTTTTTTTAATTGTGATGATTTTGGCTCATTTAACAAAAACCCACCAATTCACTATCTCAACGATTTAGAATATGGTGACATGCCAATCAGCTAATCAACACCTGCAAAGGTTTCCTGAGCCTTCAAATGGTCTCTCAGTTTGGTTCACACTCAGGCTACACAATCATGGGGAAGACTGACAGTTGTCCAGAAGACAATCACTTACACCCTTCACAAGGAGGGTAAGCCACAAACATTCATTGCCAAAAAAGCTGGCTGTTCAGAGTGCTGTATCCAAGCATGTTAATGGAAAAAGTGTGGAAGAAAAAGATGCTCAACCAACAGAGAGAACCGCAGCCTTATTAAGATTGTCAAGCAAAATCGATTCAATAATTTAAGTGAACTTCACAAGGAATGGACTGAGGCTGGGTCAAGGCATCAAGAGCCACCACATCAGACGTGTTAAGGAATTTGGCTACAGTTGTCGTTTCCTCTTGTTAAGCCACTCCTGAACACAGACAACGTCAGAGGCGTCTTACCTGGACTAAGGAGAAGAAGAAATGTACTGTTGCCCAGTGGTCCAAAGTCCTTCAGATGAGTGCAAGTTTTGTATTCATTTGGAAACCAAGGTCCTAGAGTCTAGAGGAAGGGTGGAGAAGCTCATAGCCCAAGGTGCTTGAAGTCCAGTGTTATGTTTCCACACTCTGTGATGATTTGGGGTACAATGTCATCTGCTGGTGTTGGTCCATTGTTTTTTTTGAAAACCAACGTCACTGCACGCGTTTACCAAGAAATTTTGGAGCAATTCATGCTTCCTTCTGCTGACCTGCTTTTTGAAGATGCTGATTTCATTTCCAGCAGAATTTGGCACCTCCCCACACTGCCAAAAGCACCAAAAGTTGGTTAATGACCATGGTGTTGGTGTGCTTGGACCTTGCCAGCAAACTCCCATACCTGAAACCTAGAGAATTATGGTATGTCAAGAGAAATGAGAAACAAGAGACCAAAAAATTCAGATGAGCTGAAGGCCGCTGTCAAAGAAACCTGGGCTTTCATACCACTTCAGCAGTGCCACAAACTGTTCACCTCCATGCCATGCCGAATTGAGTCAGTAATTAAAGCAAAAGGAGCCCTTTCCAAGTATTGAGTACATGTACAGTAATGAACATACTTTCCAGAAGGCCAACAATTCACAAATTTTTTTTTTTATTGGTCTTATGAAGTATTCTTTTTTTTGAGATAGTGAATTGGTGGGTTTTTGAGCCAAAATCATCACAATTAAAAACCAAAGACTTAAACTACTTCAGTCTGTGTGCATTGAATTTATTTAATACACGAGTTTCATAGTTTGAGTTGAATTACTGAAATAAATGAACGTTTCCACGACATTCTAATTTATTGAGAATCACCTGTATTTTCAAGATGAAAATGCATTGTGCTGCTTAATATTTTTGTGGCAAAACTTTAATTTTCTAGATTCGTTGATGAATAGAAAGACGTCCCAGAATGCATTGCTAACTTAGTGAAAAAGAAAATCCAAGATGGCGGATGAGGCAATAGTAAAAGAATATATACATTGCAATTGGTTCGTTTTTTTGGAAATAGTATTTTATCTGATATATTTATGTATTTTTTATCTAAGATTTTTATTTGCGGTTGTGCTTTATGAGTATTGCAATTTTAGCTTAGCCACATGGTAAAGTCAAATTAGTATTTATGAGTAATTGTGATGCCAAATGCATTCAGGTCACTTTGGTCAGAGCAAGATGGCAATGTACCATTTATACCAAAATGTTTTTAACTACTTCTACAAAATGATGAATAAAGAATGTGCATCAGGTGTGTTTTTGCTTTTTTAGGTTTTTATTTAACTTATGAAGGTGCTATAAATTAATCATTATGTATTATATCGTAATTGTACAATAATACCATATTTTAAACATGCAACTACTTTGTACATACGTGTAAATAAAAAAAATTCCATTCCATGAATTTCAACAAATTTACCATCAATATCAAGATTCTGCATCTATTGCGTAACCCATATTTTTACGCTCACAACTCAGAAACTCAGAGTTTCCAAATCGTAATTACGACACTGTGGATGCATTCATGTGCATTCTACCCGTAAAAATGATCTACTCTACATGACTTGAACACACCAAAACTCTATTTAAAGCAGTTGTGAGTTGACTCTCTCCTGTGAGGTTGACTCCTTTCCAATCAGTCATTTATGACTTTCCATTTTAGTTAGAATACTTCGTTGCTGTCTGTGTTGACTGAAGACAGCAAGGCAGCTGGCTAGCTATCGGGTGTTTTTGTGTGCGAGCTAGATAAGCACATGCAAAATGATTGTAAGAAAAACGAGACCAGATAATGATGACGGTAAATTTGACCCACCGATAGACACACCCTCCCTGTCCTGAGAGATGTCTATGGAAATGTCCTCAGATATGTATATGGCTGAACTGACAAGCAGTGTTTGGCAAGTTACTCTGAAAATGTAATCACGTTGTTCTGATTACTTTATTTCAAAAGTAATTAGTTACATTACTAGTTACGTTACTTTTTTCTCCATGAAATTTATGAAATCCCAGCATACACGCTTCCGATAAATATTTGTTATTAAAGCATCAACATTCACAGGACACTGTTATTTTTAACTAAAGCAAGCGGCTGCTGCGTGCATAGTTTGGCATGGCAGAATGCCAGCAAAGAGCGCTGCATTTATAATCTCTAAAAGACATCTCAGTTCATCGCAATCTCACAAATCTCTGTTATAACACAATAAATATATGCATAATAAATCTTTCATAATGTCTACAATTCGTATGTTATAATGAGAGGATTCATGAGCAAATTTCAGCACTGCATTGCTCAATGCTGCAAACACGTGTTATAGCCTAAAAAGAAACTCTGCATATGCTTGCACCTGTTAATCGTTTATATTTTATATTAGTTCATGTTGCTTTTGTGCAATAGATGAATAACAATTTATTTGTTAATATGTATGGTAGATATTTCTATTTGGCGGTAGTCCTGTGAATCATTTTATTCTCCCGCATCCCGCACACACACGAGTGTCTACCCGCCGCACCAGCACTCGCCCATCTTGTCCCGCGCAGCCGCACTGTGTTTCCGGTCTCAGCGGGAGCAGGTCTCTAATCCCATGGCACTGGACTCGACGTGCGGGTACTACATCCTTTTTTTACAATCTCTAGATTATAAAACACATGCATTCTGTCAGCAATGTAAAGTGGCAGTAACGTATAGAGACCTCGGCTTGTAACTATACTTCCTCGTTACTAAAAAGTAATAAAATTACAGTAACACGTTAGTAAGTAATGCGTTAATGCCCAACACTGCTGACAAGTGTCCTATTTATTTTCTTTATGAAGTCTCGCTTTTGAAAGAGCCGTTTCATTCACAGCACCTTCCTCTGTGACATTTCCTCTCTCTATGTCAGTCTCTGTGCACAAAGTAGCTTCTGTTTACGGCGTAATAGACTTATCTCACTTAGAAGTCCAGAAAAGGTCTCAGTGTGTATCTTAGTGCTTGTGTTTGTTTTGAGAAAGCCACTACTGCTTAATTCCGTTACATTCAGCCGTTGCTGAAACGTAGCATGCAACAGGACACCTCGTGGTTCATCAACCATCTTGAACTCTTCTGGGACTGGAGCTCAACCCATACAGAGACAGTGAGACTCTGCATGCTTTTTAGACTCCGCCCACTTATTAGCGTGATCGTTGTTGAGAAGTTTTTGTTTTGGTCTTTTTGCCACTGTGTTTATAATTATATTTGAGAGCTGACAAGAAATGAAAGGGATAAAAGGAGGGAACAGAAACAGGAATGATACAAGCCCAATAATACAATAAACAGACACATATATGATTTGGTAAATATTTGATGCAAATAGGTCATAATGGAAAAACAACACAAAATCAGCATGACTAAAACACTACTTCTGAGGTTGTGTAACACTTTCTTCCTTGTGATTTAAAAATAGTTTATTTGTGTCTGTATTATTTGTTTTAAAGGGGTCATATGATGCCATTTTAAGTTTTCCTTTCTCTTTGGAGTGCTACAAGCTGATTGTGCATAGATAAGATCCCTGAAGTTGCAAGACTAAAGTCTCAAAGCCAAGAGATATCTTTATCAATTTAGACTCTCCACTCCCCCACTAAAAATGGCTCGTTCTAACACGCCCTTCCCATATCTACCTAACTATGTGAATATAGGGTCAATCTGCGCAAATGTTTTTTTTTTTTTCACGCAAAGAAGAAGGCGTGGTTTCAGTAACCGCAGTTAGTGTTGAAGCAGCCATGTCAGGGAGATGCTGTGTGTTTCTAGGCGAAAGCAAAAGCACTTTATTTGGCCTTCCGAAAGTAGATGCATTTAGGATTCTTTAAGATCACTTACAACAGAACAACAATGCATTTTATAGACGACCGTTTCGTGAACCTAGGAGATGAGGTAATTCTGACTTTGCTATGACAATCTGCGCTTCTGAATCAGCTACTGTTTTGTTATTATTTAAGTATTTGCTAAAAAATTTTGCTATTGACTGTTCAAATGCGAGTTTTGTTTTGGGGGCGCGATTGTGTGTGTGTGTGTGTTGTGTGTGCGTGCGTGGCGCAGCGTGTGTGTTTGTGACATGAGGTAGTGACTAGAGAGAGAATCACAGTTGGAGTCCATCTTTCTAACCATGGTTTGTGTCTGCAAACACATACCAGCTTCCTCCGTGTCTGTCACGGTCGGACTCTTTTATTCGCTATTCCTTTGTTAGCTCGGCGAACCGCTTTTGCGTGCTCTGTCTTTATACATTTATTTTGAAAGATGAAGCTCGCGATTATTTTAAGGGGAGTTACATTTCCGACGAGTACTTGCGGTGTTCGGCCAATCAAAATGCACTGGGTCAGGTGGCCAATCAGTGCCAGACTGCTGCTTGTCGGAAGGAGGGACTTTGTAGAAATCTAAGCGTTTGAGAGAGGCGGGGCATTTAGCACCTACAATAATGTACAGTATTTGAAAAATAATGTGTTTTTTGAACATTAAAGCATGTCAAAATATTCTGTTACACCAAATACACCAAGTAATGATGATCTTTAACAAAGCATCATATGACCCCTTTAAAGGGAAATTAATTAAAAAATTGAAAGCCCTTTTTGCTGCTCAAGAAATATTTCTTATCATTATCAATGTTGAAAAAATATTTTGCTGCTTAATATTTTTTCTGTTGAACAGAAAATTTCCAAAAGACGCAGATTTGAAATAGAATATTTATAAATAGCATTATAATGTATTTTCTGTCACTTTTGATCAACATACAATATACAATAGATTATTAATAAATAACAAAAAACAGAGAAAATAATTGACCAGAGAACAACATTTATTACTATATTAACATTTATTTTACCACAAAATGTTGACAGAACTATCAGTATCAAGTATTCCAAAGGATCATCTTAACATTCTATTGTTTTATACTAGTATATGACAATACACTTTTCCAGTATGTCCATTTGACTGGATGCCCTAGTTTTCTTCTCAGATGATTCTCTTTGTCCATTAAGCTGTCTAGATTGATGCGACAACGGTTACACAACTGATGCCATACTGGACGCTCACTGAACGTACTTGCCTTCACACACTGCACTGTTGTCTATTAGAAAAGTGTGTTTTTGAGATTGTGTGTTGTTTCTAGGAACTCTTCAGAGTGAATCTAGGCTATGTAAGCTGAGATCTGCTGTCGAAGCGTTTTTCTCAGACAGAGATCGAGCTCCTCTGGGCTGGCGTAGCTCAGGTCTGAGCCTGTAATACTCAAGTTTATACAAAGAGTTTATACAGGCTTTCAGTCTAGTCTCGTTTGTGCCTGAACTGCTGGGCATACAGTCACACACACACCTACCTCGCCTGCCGTGTCATGTGACCAGGCGGCGTTGGCCTCCATCGATCACATGAGCTTGCCTTGGGCTGCAATCATTCTTACACAGTGGATATGTTTACAAATCCCCTAGGGTAGGATTCCTAAATTACTTTGTCTCAATTCATTGCCACAGGACAATTAATTTTTTAACACTTACATGTTAACTTAAGCTAATGCAAAACATGAAAAAAAAAATAACGATACTTTTACATCATTTATTAATCTGGGTATTCTACACATACCATATTTATATTAGGTATTTGAATCTCTGTTCTATATATAGTATATATAATAATTGTATGTATATATAATATATATATATAATTATTATTGAAATATTATTACAGTTTAAAATAAAACAGTCTTCAGTTTCACATGAGCCTTCAAAATCATTTCTAATTTGCTGATTGCTGCTAATAACATGTTCTATTATTTTCAGTGTTGAAAAACTGTTAATCATTTGTTTTTGTTGGAAACGTGGTAACGGTTAATAGAAAAGTAGGGACTGGGCGATACTAAAACATTATCAACAATATAGTGTTTCATATTGTTTCGTATCGATATTACTGACATTGTTTATACCTTTTTTAGAAACAAAACCAATAGAAAAAAATGTGTTTTTAATGTACCCAAGTATTGGACAAACAACATTTTTGTTGTTTGCTTTAACAGTCAAACACAAAATAAATAGTAAACAAATATCTCCTTTCTTATGATGTTGTGTTATTAGATTACATAAGTCTATGGAAACTTTGGCTTGTCTCCCGAGGCACGAGAGCGCAATGAGCAAAACAATGGCAGCGTATAAATTGTCAATGCAATTAAATAACTGTCGATAAAAAACGTGCATAACATCTAAATTAATTAATTCATATAAATCAAATATAATTTCGTAATTTCATAAACAATTATGAACAAAACGGCATCATGTATTTATGCATTGCATAAATAAAAAAAAGAGCCAAATCGCCGATCACACAGATTGCATTTGAAAACAAATGAGACGCAGTGAAAAGGAATTAACCTCCACAAATTAGCCACGTGTTTTCTAAATGTTTAAACTGTTTTAACTTTGCATGGCTTTCTATACATCTCTTCCCTGAGACACGAGTGCAGCAGTCATATTTGCCCGTCTAAAAAATGCGCTGAATATGCTTTCTGTGTGAATGGCTTGGTTTCGGTTTTAAACTAATCAAAATATTCTCTGCATTGAGCTTCTATATTTCTCTAATATTTTGAATGAATAACGCAGCAGCGGCGTGTCTCGTGGGCAAGACTAACAAAACTTTCAAATGCAACAACTTACATCATCATAACTGCATCTCGCGCGCCACTGATGATGCTCCCTGATGCACACCTAACATTCGACTGTACCATTTTTGCATTCAAATGCAATTTTTTTATTTTAAATTTGACTAATATAAGTGTTTTTATTCACAATCTCCTTGTCACAGGCAGGCACAGCACTCATGTTCGTGTTTGTGTGTGCTGTCTGTGTCACTCATAGCACGTGCTTATATCGTGCGCTATATAGAATCTTTTTTTTATCGTTATTGATGAAGGAGTACCGTCGATAAATATCGATACCGTTTTATCACCCAGGCCTAATAGAAAGTGGAAAAGAACAGCATTTGTTTGATTTTTTTTTCTTTACTGTCACTTTTGAACAATTTAATGCATCCTAGCTGAATAGAAGTATTAATTTTGTATTAAAATCTTACTGACTACAAACTCTTGAACAGTAGTCTATATATACTGGAAGAATGGTGACACATTATATATTATGCATCATATTATTATTATTTTTCTACACCTGCACATGTTTGTTGCTATACTACACCGCTTGTTGGACTGCTGGGCCAATCCCTTAAAGTGGCAGAGTTTCCTAACCATAAATTGAATTCTTACAGTGTTTTCTGTTAGGGAAGCCCTCGTCGCTCTACAGCCTGCAGGCTTTGGAGGATGTACGTAGAGGTGTGATCTCCCCCGGCTTTCTCACGGAAGAGATTGAGAACTGGCCCCAGCCTGAAACAACACTATGTTCATCTGTTGATCCAGTGGGAAATTCATGAGCTTCGGGTGTTCAAGAATTTGCAAACCCTACAATTTCTCTTTAGTTCTTGTGTTCCCATCACTCTTGCGTTTCAGATGTGACATCTGTGACCTTGTCCCTCGTGCACCGACTTACTGCCCACAACCGGCCTTGAGAATGTCAGCATGATGACTTTGAAAACTCATTGTATTATGATAGCGGGAAACAATCGTCCACCTTGAAACTATTCCATGCAAGCTTGTTTGTTCTTCTCATGGGTTAATATTGTGGGAATTATAGAGTACTCCCTGGATATTTTGACTTGTATGGGTTGTTTTTATTATGTAATGTTTTTGATAGTTTGTAACAGCATTGTAATCTCATGTTTCACGCTGATTGTTTCTGTTGCAGGTGATACTACTGATCTGTTGCCTGCAAATTCGTTCAAAGGAACCAATACAGACTTTGGCAACATCGGATTGGCTCTTTACAGTGGGCTGTTTGCTTATGGAGGATGGTAAGACCACAGAACTAGATTTGGGGGGAACTAGGAAAAAAACAGGAAGAATTAGACTTTCACAAGTAAAATGTAATGATACACCATGTGAACCAAAATATATATTTACATGTAAATCAACTTTTTTTGTCTTAAACAGCCATGACTGCAACAACATACAAGATATTTTGGTCATTTTTTTGGCCCACAGTGAAATTTCATTGGTCCAAAATCCAATTCCACATAACAATGTAGTTGTTTTGATAATGCCACAGTGTTTGCACCTTTCATGGAAATCAGCTGAATGATTGACTTATAGTTGACTTTGCGTATTCAGCTGGTGCAGAAGGAAGAATTATTATATCCACAAAATTTCACACATATTCCCTTATTAGAATTTAAACTATTTGTCGGTCATTCTGTAAATTGCTTGTTTCATTTTTCTGAATTTTCTTACATATTATTATATTTTCTTTTCTCATTTTCTCTCTTCTTTCTAATTTTTGGTCTTCAGCAGTTGAACTTGTAGGGCAGGATGTGTTTAAATTACTGAGATTTTCTTATTTACTTTTTCATTTTTACCAGGAATTATTTGAATTTTGTCACAGAGGAGATGATCGAGCCATTCAAGTAAGTTAAACGTACCTTATTTTACTCTGTGTTACAGTATAGTACAGTGTATTTTTTAAATGTATGTATTTTAAATTTAGCTTGTTTAATTTTTATTTATTTTAGTCTCCTTTTTTAAGGTTGGTTGGGGTGGAGTGGGAAAAATATTTTTCACTATTCTGCTGTATTTTATCCTGTTATTATTGTAAAAGTTCAATAAACAAATTTAGCAATTTTCCTTATTAAAATAAATACATAAAAATAAATATTTCATAAGTAAAAATAGTTTACCCCTAAATGGAATATAACTCTTAAATGTGAATATTAAAAACCAAATTAACTCTATAAAAGAGAATCCGGTCATTAAAGTCCTTATCTTGTATTATAGTTATCTGATTAATTAGTATTTTACATGGTACAAGCTGCCTTATGAGGCTACCATGTTTAGATGTTTATCAGCTTCTGTTATGCTGCTCATAATAACCTTTTATTTTCATTGGAGTGATACTAATTTCTGTAAGGTACAATAGTAAAATAAAAAAAATATTCAAGATATGTATTAAAATATTTTAAATATTTTTCATTTATTAAATATATTTGGACACTTCTCGCACGGAATAAATGAATTGCAATGTCGATTCTAATGGGCATTTCTAAAAAAAAAAAAAAAAACGAACAAAAATAGTTTTTGAGAGGGCGGTGATTAGTACTAGGTATTGGGTCGATGTGTTACAGAAATCTGCCTCGGGCCATCATCATCTCGCTCCCCATTGTCACCGTTGTCTATGTGCTGACCAACCTGGCCTACTTCACCACACTCAGTCCGGAGCAAATGCTCGGATCTGAGGCTGTTGCTGTGGTGAGTGTCGCCACATAGACACGTTTTATTCCATATTTAGCTCAGTTGCTTTAATGTTTTCTTTTATTAATGTTTATTAAAGTTACTTAATAATTAAGTTGTTTTTTAGGACTTTGGAAACTACCACCTAGGACCAATGGCTTGGATAATCCCTGTGTTTGTGGGTCTGTCCTGCTTTGGCTCTGTGAATGGCTCTCTGTTTACTTCATCTAGGTGATGCACAAACACACACACACTAACACACACTTGTTATAAATATCCTGTGTTGGAAGAGGTCACATTAATCAGACCACTTTACTTTAAGTTGTTTATTCGATTAATCTGTCTGGTTAGTGTAGTTCTAAAGTCACCCTGCAGGCTTTTCCACTGTAAACACTGTTCAGGTTATCTCGAAATAGATCTGTTTATATCACTGTTTTGTATCAGACCTAATTGGATAAAACAGTCTCTTTTGTATCTTGCTCTTTCCCTTCAGGCTGTTCTTCGTGGGCTCCCGAGAAGGTCATCTTCCCAGTTTGTTGTCGATGATCCACCCTGACCTTCTGACATCTGCCTGCACCCCCCCCCCCCCCCCCCCCCCCCCCCCCCCTTATATTTACGGTAGAAGTCCGAAACCAACCACATCACTCACTATAACTTACAAGTCATTAGCCGGGTTTCCATCCAAAGTTGCGAATTTAACTTGTGCAAAACTGGAATATCGCATAAAACATTTGCGAAAAAAAGCACCATTTCCATCCAACGAGTCAAAGATAACAAAATCGTCACTTTCTGATAAACTGGCACTATAAATCACTAAGCGAGCAGATGAAACACAATGAATGCGGTTATTGCTTTCGGAGGTGGATGCTGCTGTTTGGGAACGCAGTCGTGTAAGACATTTCTGGGAGGCAATTATACAGAAATACTTTGACGACAGACTTATTTAAGAATGACCATAACAACATTTAAGATGCTGGGGAACAAGATAGGTCTGCTGGTTAGTCAGGTTTTGCCGTCCCGTAGCGCAAAGTCACATTACTTCTTTGATGCGCTTGGAGGAATTTATTTGCAAAATACATTTCCATCTCCCATTAACTCTTTTTCGCACAAGTCAAAAACCACCAAGCGAGCATAAACTTTTTGCGAATTAAGGGGATTTTTATTCGAAATTTGGCGTTTCCATCACTCGTTTCTCATGCGATACTTCAAAATGCGCATTAGTTTCTGTTGAGTCCAGTTTCTGAGTGAATAATTTTTTTGCCTTGGTTCTTTTTTTTATGTTTAAAATAATTTTTTCTGTTTAAATAGTTATAATTTTGGAGTGAATCATTCTTGTAAATTGGTTCTTTTCAATTAATTGTTTTAGCCAGTTCTAATTTGTGAGTGAATCATTCTTTTGAGTCAGTTTTTTTTCAAGTGAACGGTTTAAGATCAGTAAGTGAATCAGTTTAATCAGTTCTAATTTGTGAGTGAATCTTTTTTTTTTTTTGAGTTGTTCCTTGTACTGAATCAATTCAGAAAGTTATAATTTTTGACCAAATCATTATTTTACGTCAGTTCTTTACAATGAATTGGTTTAATCGGTTCCAATTTTTGAGCGAAACGTTCTTTTTGGTAATTTTTTTCAATGAATCAGTTTAACCAGTTGTTGTCATTGTCGGTGAATTGGATTAGCAGGTTTTAATCTGTGAATTAATCATTCTTTTGAATTGGTTCTTTAAAATTAATCTTTATAAATAGTTCTAATTTTGGAGCGAATTACTCTTTTAAGTCAGTTTTGTTCAATGAATCATTTTAACTAGTTCAAAATTTTGGAGCAAGTCATTGTTTTGAATCAGTTCTTTTAAATGAATCTGTTTAACAGGTCCAGTTTTTAAGCAAATCATTCTTTTAAGTCAGTTCTTTTCAAAGAATCGGTCATTTTTATTAGCAAATTAGTCTTAAAATGTTTTCAAAATCCTTATTCAATCAATAATCACATATGACTGGAAAAGTCATGGAAATTCTTCAGAAAAGGTGTGAATTGATAATAATGTCCAATTTTTAAGTTAATCACACTTTTGAATGGTTTCTTTTCAATGAATTTGCTGAAGATTCAGTTTAAACCTTTTCTTTTCTTTTTCCCCACAGTGTATCATGACCCTTCTCTACGCTTTCTCCAATGACATTTTCTCCGTCATCAACTTCTTCAGCTTCTTTAATTGGCTCTGCATCGCCATGGCCATCCTCGGCATGATGTGGTTACGCTACAAGAAACCTGAATTAGAACGACCAATTAAGGTGAGCCTGGCGGGGCTAGTTTGCAAACGTTGATAGACTGTGTGAGGGTGAACAAGGTCATACTTTCAAATGCATGAGAAGTGACCTGCCATAATATACAGTATGTGTTCTGTGTCTGAAACCAGACATAGCCAGCAATAGAACGGTAACACACAGGCCCTTTTGTGCACTTCTCTCATAACATTCAGTCTCTCATTGCACTCAGTGGCCTCCGCTCATCTGCCGGACACAGAGGGATGTTCACCAAATGAGGTTTGGAGGCACTGGAGTGAAAGAGGCCATTTGCCTATTGCTCATAATCTTTCTCTCCTTCTAGATCTCATTAGCGACAGTCCATTGTTTGTTTCATTCACTGTACTTAGTACTGCCTGTGATGTTGGATTTCTCTGCTTTTAGACACTTTAGTGCTTTCAAGAATTGAACTGTTGAAGTGTCAAACTTTTCTAGATGGTAGGACTATTTCTAATGAATTAAGACAAAGGGGTATATAAAATTCTAGTTTATATATATATATATATAAGAAATGTCATATAAAAAAATTATTTTAATAGAATTCACAGTACAAGTATTTTTTTATTTTTATTAAAAGGATAGTTCACCCAACCAAATCAAATTCTGTCATTAATTACTCATCCTCATGGCGTTCCAAACCCGTAAGACCTTCGCCATTCATGGAACTCTCTGAATGGTGGAGGAGAATACAAGAAAGAGGGAAATCATAGGAATAAAGTCCTAAAAGCTTTGTATAAATACGGTTGAACCACTGATGTCACATGGACTATTTTAACAATGTCCTTACTACCTTTCTCGGCCTTGAATGTGTCAGTTGCGTTGCTGTCTATGCAGGGTCAGAATGCTCTCGAATTTCATCAGAAATACCTATTTGTGTTCTGAAGAGGAACGGGTTAGTAATGACATGCAGGTGAGTAATTAATGACACAAATTTCATTTTTGGGGGAACTATATGTACTATATGAACTACAGTTCAAAAGAATGGGGTGAGGTATGTAATTGTTTTTGTTACTAAATTAATACTTTTATTCGGCAAGGATGCTTTAAGCTACTCAAAAATGACAGAGACATCATAACTACTACTCATAATGTGGAAGTGAGATTTAATGGCATTAGCAACGAGCTAGTCTTGATCAGTGCAAGCTTGAGGAGAGTATCAGGCCATCTGTCAACAAGCTAAGTAAGTGAAACCATTCTGCAAAACCAGATCAATCTGGCTATCACAAAGAGCAAGAAGCTACCCGGGGAACTCTGTGATGAAGTTGTAAGGGGGAAAAAGGCAGGAGAACGCTATAAAAAGAAGAGCTTTGAACCATTCTTAGAGCTCTGTGAAGTCTATTGTATGCAAATAGAGAAAATATAACACAACCCAAACATCAAAGATCAGGATGTCCTACCAAAATGAGCAGCCAGAGAAGAATGGTGATTGTCAGAGCGAGTAACACTGAGCTCAACACTTCTGCAGTGCGTGTCTTTCATAAGTGAAGTAAATGTTCTTGAATAAACATACTTTCTGACTGTACTTTAAATAGACTTTTGATCACATTTTCAAAGCTGTCCCACCTCTCTGTCCACTAGGTCAATATTCTGCTGCCCATTGTCTTCGTATTGGCCTGCCTGTTCCTCATCGTGGTGTCCATCTGGAAGACCCCTGTGGAGTGTGCTATAGGATTTGGAATCATCGCCACTGGAGTTCCTGTGTACCTCTTCGGCGTTTGGTGGCAGACCAAGCCAAAATGGCTCTTGCAGGTCATCTGTGAGTGTGTCTCCTCTTGTTTGCTTCACAGCATGGAAAAAAAGATGGTTCTAGCCAGTTAAAACTTCATAAATGAAATCTGAAATGTTCCTCAGGTTTTGATGGCTAAGTTGTAAAAATCAAACCTTATAAGAGTTTATTCAACAGTACTGCTTTTTAAGACAAAATTAGACATTTGCTATGCATTTAACCTCCATAATTTGACAGATTTACGGAGTTATATTTGGTAAAAAAAATTATATAGGATGGGCTTTTATCCAATGAGATTTAATTTAGATTGTAAAAAAAATGGGCTATTATGTTATTTTTTAAGTCTCACATTTAAAGGGGACATAACACACACAGTTTCACATCTCCTGTTATCTTGAGTAACTATAGAGTAGTCCTACATCCGTCATATCTCCAAAAAGTCTTAGTTTAGCATATTATTAAAGAAAGAAAGAAACAGCTTTCGATTCTCTCCGGAAACAGCGAGCTCCTGGGGCCCGCCTGTGGGCGGAGTAAAGAGTGTACGAAGCACTGAGCTCGATTGCCCAACAAAACAGACATTTGTTGCCGTTTCACTTACCGTCTGCAGTTTTGAATCATGACTGGGATCTTTTATAGCTGGGGCCGCTCCATCTTTCAGTATCAAACGATGTGCTAATCCAGCGTCGAACTGGGCCTTGTTTATAAAACATTCGTCAACAAACACACTAAACTCCGTTGCTGCTCCGGAAAAACAAACTGCATCCACTTTTTACATAACGCTGGGTTTTTTAGGAAGCTGAACAAAGTTATCTTTCCCTTACAACCAAAAACACACTTCTTTAGAGACATTCTTCCTGAGCGAGTCCCGTGCAGCGCTGCCGCCGGATGAAGCATGTTGATGGGCGCGTTCTTGCTCTCGCTCTGGTCGATGTGTGCAGGCGTGATCTTCCGGGAGAAATGCCCATATAAGGAATTCCACCCTAGTTTACGTCATGAAGAGCCACGATCGAAAAAAAACTCTCAGAAACTTGTACGAACCCGGATGTAAGATTTTTGGTACAGAAATACTCCGACATATGTCCAAATTGTTTTTTGAAACATTTTTCTATCCTTAGCAGAGAATCAAACTCTGTAACAGGGTAAAAACCTTGAATGCATGTGAAACAGCATTGTACCCCCCCTTCATTCAAAATTTTGCAAAAAATGTGCATTTTCTTGATCCAAAAATGATGATCAGACAAAAAAACATTAATTTGTGCAATACTTATACAATTTAAAATAATGTTTTATATTAGAAGATATCTTTTTGCATTTATTTGATTAAAAATGATGATCAGAAAAAAACATTAATATTGTGAAATATTAGTACAATTAAAAAATGGTTTTCGATTTTAAAATGTATTTTTTCCTGTGAGGCCAAACATTTCAAACCTTTTAAGCATCATACTCCACTTCAGGTCACATGTTCTCAGAATCATTCTAAATGCTGGAGTGTGACTCAAGAAACATTTCTTATTATTATCAATGTGAAAAACAGCTGTGCTGCTTAATATTATTGTGGCAATGTGACTGTAAAAATAAAAGCATTTATTTAAAAACATATTAATGGGCACTGATCAATGAAGCATCTGTGAAGTATATATATATAATCTATATAATTATATATATATATTATTATATTATATTAATAGATATATATACACACACACAGAGGTGGCAAAATCTTAGAACATAGTATTTCACCACCTAAAAGGTAATGCGGGGAAATGATTAATTGCATCCAAAATAAAAGTTTTTTGTTTATATAATATATGTGTGTGTACTATGTATATTTATCATGTATATATAAATACAAAAACATGCATGTATATATTTAAGAAAAATATTACATGTTTACATGCATATATTTCTATCAGGTCAAGAATATATATATAAATATATTTAATATATAAACATAATTTTTTTCTTAAATATATACATGCATGTGTGAATTTATATTTACATAATAATTATACACAGTACACATATATTATGTACACAAAAACTGTTATTTTGGATGCGATTAATCACAATTTGACAGCACTAATATATATAATATATTAGATATATATATATATAATATATATATATACAGTATATACTTACAGCGGGGTAAAATAAGTATTGAACACATCACAATTTTTCTCAGTAAATATATCTCTAAAGGCGCTGTTGACATGACATTTTCACCAGACGTCGCTAACAACCCAAGTAATGCATACTTACAAAGAAAACAATACAAATAAGTTAAGAAATTAAGTTCTGTGTAATAAAAGGGAAAATGACCAGGGGAAAGTATTGAAAACGATTACTGAAATGTATTACTTGGACAAAAGTCTTTGTTGGAATGACAGCTTCACGGAACGCCCTCCCTGTATGAGAAAACTAGTCGTCATGCATGCTAGGTGTGATTTTGCCCCATTCTTCCACACAAACAGTCTTCAAATCTTGAAGGTTCTGTGTGCCTCTTCTATGAACTCTGATCTTTAGTTCTTTCCATAGATTTTTTCTATTGGATTCAAGTCAGGTGAAATTAAACTTTGATGTGGCATTCTAGCAGCTTTATTTGTTTCTCTGAAACCAATTGAGAGTTTTATTGGTTGTGTTTGGGATCATTGTCTTGCTGAAATCTCCACCTTTGGTTCATCTTCATCATCCTGGTAGGTGGCAGCAGATTTTTATCAAGAATGTGTCGGTACATTTTTCCATCTCATCCTCCTTCAATTATATGAATTTTGCCAGAGCCACACCATGATGTTTTGGGGTGATGTGAGTGCCATTTGACCTCCAAACATGGTATGTATTATAGCATCCAAAGAGTTTAATTTTGGTCTCATCAGACCAGAATATATTCTCCCAGTATTTCACAGGCTTGCCTAAATGTTGTGCAGCAAACTTTAAAAGAGCTTCAACATGCTTTTTCTTCACTAATAGAGCCTTGCGTGGTGAGCGTGCATACAGGACACGGCAGTTGAGTGCATTACTTACTTATTGAACTTATTATTTTATTTGAAACAATTGTACATACTAATTCCAGGTCTTTCTGAAGTTCTCCACAAGTGATCCTTGGCTCTTGGAAAACTCTTCTGAAAATTATTTTCACTCCTGTCAGAAATCTTGCGAGGAGCACCTGGTCGTGGCTGGTTTATGGTGAAATGATGTTCGTTCCACTTCCGGATTATGGCCCCAACATTGCTCACTGGAACATTCAGAAGTATAGAAATCCTTCTGTAATCAATGCCATCAGTATGTTTTGCAACATTAAGGTTGCGAAGGTCTTGAGAAAGCTTTTTGCTTTTACCCATTATGAAATGTTTCTTGTGTGACGCGTTGGTCATGAGACACCTTATTATAGGCCATCGTTTGGGACTAAACCAGCTAATATTAATTTACACTGACAAGGGGCAGGACTGCTTTCTAATTACTTATAGATTTCTGCTGGTGTCTTGGCTTTCCATTCCTTTTTGAACCTCCCTTTCTTCATGTGTTCAATACTTTTTCCCTGTGTCATTCTACTTTATTACACAGAACTTAATTTCTGAACTTATTTTTCTTTGTATGTATGGATTACTTGGATTTTTACTGAGATCTGGTGAAATTTTCATGTCAACAGCACCTTTAGAAACATATTTACTGAGAAAAATGGTGACGTTCAATACTTATTTAACCGCTATATATATATATAATATTATATATATATATATATATATATTATATAGGGGTGTTAAAAGATTACGTAGTCGTTATTGAAAGTTCTGTACGAGGCTTTTGGTTCGGTACGCATTACAAACCGAACGATTCGTTGGATTAATCCTATTACATTTGGAAAATAAAAGAGCTTAAATTGTGTGAAATATAATGTTCTCAGTGCCGCTGCGTTCAACAAGGCAGCCCAAATGACGTAACAGGAAAACGTGCTGTATGCCCGTAGCGTTGCAGACGGGCCACGGAAGGAAACGCACTGCGCAAGGCCCACCGATAACCTCCCTTGGTGGTGCGTTAAAGGACGATGAATTGTGTGGACGGAATAGCAGAGCTATTGTCAAAAACAGAAATTTATCGGAGGTCAGAGCCGGGGAAAGCTCTTTCATTATCTGTCATTCCGTTTTTACTTCACTTCTGCATAGGTGAATTGACTGAGTTGAGATGAAATGACTATATCATGGCATAACTCTTGCACAAATTTTGCACGTTGCTTGTGATATATCCATTGGCTCGCCTTCATGGTTTAAAACAGAAATATTTTAGAAAATAAGCAATTTATAATAAATTTCGAAGTAAGCAAATTCCCCCTCCCCCTCCATCGAAAACATACGAACTGACACCACTGGTGTATCTAACCGAATCGTGAATGTTGTGAAACGTTACACCCAGTATATGTATGTATTATAAGAAATATTGTCTATATATATATATAATATATGTCATGATTGTTAAT
Organism: Sinocyclocheilus anophthalmus; assembly: GCA_018155175.1. NCBI lineage: Eukaryota > Metazoa > Chordata > Actinopteri > Cypriniformes > Cyprinidae > Sinocyclocheilus > Sinocyclocheilus anophthalmus. The sequence goes on from JADLZN010004653.1 coordinate 160,520, forward strand.
TTTCGTACAGTCTCTGCCACGGCGGACAGCCAGAAGCTGGGGAAGTGGTACCTCGGAGTCATGAAGACAAACGCGAGTGACAGGTTGCCTTTCCACGCGCAAGTCTCATCGTACCCCCACTCATACCCCGTTACTGTATTCCGGTCTCTGTCCTCTCTTTTTTTGGCCGTGAGCAGAAAAGTCTTATCCTGTGACACAGGGCCCCCCACGGCCAAAATTTATGACTTTAACCAATAAGAACACCAGACATCCAGGCACAGGGAGCATTCAATGAGACCATTCCTCAATCAAATGTATTATATGTATACATACTGTAAGTCTTATGTTTGACTTCAAATAAGTTGCAATCAGGATTTCACTTTATTTAGATATATATATATATATATAGAGATTATTATAGTATCGATATATATATATATAATCTACAGTATAACTATATATATATATATTAATATTAGATCGTATTATATATATATCTAATATCTAATTTAAAAAAAATTTACTACCGGAGATATGTGTCATATAACTTGGTCATCCCTTTATTTAGGTCTTTGTTTGTGATTTTTAGCTTCCTGCATCGTGTTTTTCATCAGCTTATTTCAGAATGTATGTGAGGAAAAGTGCATACTAGTGGAGAGGCGCCATTGTCTCTCTCAGCAACTAGAACCGTGATTCCCACCTGACCGACAAATTTGCATCTTGGATTACAGAATGTCCTATTATGCATTTCTTTTTCTACAGCAGATATGACCAGTTTGCTCTGCCTTGTCTGTCAGTGTAGAATTGTATTATTTTTCGAGATCGACTTGATATGACTTTATACGTCAACAGATTTATTTTTGATAGCTTAATGCAGATTTTTTATTGTTACTAAGAATTTCAAGGAATCTCCTTTTTGTTTGGTCATGGTCCTCTAATTGAATATTACAGAAGGCATAGACGTACAGTATTCACAAATTCATCAGAATACCTATAGCCTTGCTGCTTAAGTACTTAACACTGGACCACCTTTTTTATTTAGTTTCCAATGAATTTGGCAATTATTTAAACAAAGCAAAGTTGCTTGGTAGTTACAAACTTTTAAAAGAAAGTTATGTCGCCATTTAAAACAGTTTGTTGCTGTTGTACTATATGGTTTGTCAGTTACTACGTCTTTTTATTGTACCGTCAAGGTATCCTAAAAAATACACTTACCGAAGAGATTTTAGTGCCTCATCAGTTTGCGAACTGAAAAATTCAGAATGAATTTGCTGGAAAATGCGATATCATCGTTGTGTTTCAGTTTTAGATGGCTGCACGCAGATTTTTTGCGTTATCTTAGTTTTGATTAAATGGACATTTGTTTCTATACTGGACCAAAATCAGCTGTATGTGTGGGAGAAAATGCACATATTCCGTTAAAAAGTGGTGAGAGAAACACTAGGGGTGTTTTGGGTGATGGAGTGGGGTGTTATTTTAGGACAAAATGGAAGTTGTCCTTTGGTTATTATGATTACAGAAACATTTCCAAGGCTTCTGGATAGAAGGACTCTGTAGATCTGAAATGCGTTTCTTCAGTGCTGTAATGTTTATAGTGGGTGTTTAGATAATGAAGCTTTGTATTATTTAGAGAATTGCAGCAGAATGACTAACACTCCAGCCAACAAGATCATTTGATCTAATTTAAATAGTTATGTAGAAATTTACGTGTATGAACTTATTTATTATTTTTAGAGTCATTCACTTAGTGCTCTAATCATTTTTTTACAGGGCATTTTTTTTAAAGAAATGCTGAAAATAAATTGTTACTGATATTTTTTTCCTTCTTCAGAAAATGATTTTTATTTTTTTTTTGTGAATCTGTAAATGTATTTTGTAACTGATGGCTTGGCGTAGTTTCCATTTGTGCCCATTAATATAAAAATAACTGCAGATGAGCTGAGTCTGCCTGGACTGACATCTGCCCCATGAGAACAGATGACATCCCAGTGACGCTACGTTTCACTTTTTTTTTGACGTATGATGAATTATATTTGCTCATCGCACATCTTTTGGTATCATTGTTGTCTTTGTTAAATACTTTAAAGAAAAAAGAAAAAAAAAACTTAAAGATATGACTGACTCTTATGTGTATGCTTATATTCTTCGAATAAAATTGCCCACTAAACAGTTTCATTAAACTTTAAACTTTTGTTTCTATAAACACCACATTTTGCATTTATAAACTAGCATGCATAATTAAACTTTAGACCCAACAACCATCTTTACAGGCATGCAAACCCTTTTACCTGAAGTTCATTTGAGAGAAGACTGTTTTCTTGTGTGATGCCATATTCAGCTGATCTCTAATCAGTCAACAACACTGCTTATAGTACTCTGAACAGTTGTAAGTATACTGTTGCCAACCATCTGTCCTGTCTTCTCGGTGATGTCCAGTGAAATACAATTACGAAGAGATCCTATTGAGCAGTTTCTTGTAATGGTTATACGTCTACTGTACAAACATATTTTTTTTGGAAATTAAACAATTCATGCTCTGTGATTTTTACTTTGTTGCAGGACATTGTTGAGTATTCAGATAAATAAAACATGAATGCATTCAAAACATGAATACTTGTGTGTTTTTTATTAGCAGATCAGCTTATTTTGTTAGCACTGACTTAGCATAAATATGAAGATACTTAATAAATGACTTAGTTGATAAGTTAATAGTAAATACACTCATCAAAACAACTTATATAAAGGGGTGGCTAAAACAATATTTAAAATATAATTTATAATGTATTATATAGTACAGTACAAAATAATAGTTACAATTAGTAAGAAAAGTTTAAATAAAAAATATTTTATATTATTATATGCAGGGAGAATCCCACAGATAGGCCGCATTATTCCCTCAAGCAAAGTTTCTCAGTCGTGAATTTCTGTTGCTCGTGACTAAAATGGGCTCATGCAAGTTGGACTCTGAACAAAACAACTGAATATAAATGACTAATAATACTGTATTCGTTCATTCTAAGCAATAAATAATACATAATCCAGACTTCATATGCATAAAATGAGAGATTTGAACATATATGTTCCAAGAACATTTTGCTAACGTTCCCGTTATGAAAACGTTCTGAATGTTCTCTTCTCTGAACGTTAGGTTTGGATGTGATCATTTAAGGGACATCTGATCATGTTGCAAAGATTATGGGAAAGTTACTTTTGAATATTGTCTTAAACCATCTGAAACTATTAGGCCTAAGAATTAAGGTTAAATGAAAATACCCAATAACTTTGAACAAACATTCTATTAACCCCTTAACTGTCACCGTCCCACCTGTGGGACGCTTGGCACTCTTTTTTCTGTCATCCTTTTTCTCTATCAAATCTTTTAGTAATCATCATAAATCATATATCATTTGAAAGCTTAGAAGCCCAAGATTCATCCTGTGAAATTTTGACCATTTTGAAATGGGACATTGCGTAACCATGGAAATGGTACTTTAAAAAATGTACTTTTGGCGGTCACCTCCCCCTTAGTGGGCGGTGTCAAGTGTTAATACAAATGCCATACGCCTATACAATCCCAAACTTTGTATAATCTTGACGAAAAACATATAATTGGAAAGGTCTGAGACTCAGGATATTTTAAGATAGAAGTAATATTGACAGAGAAATCTAGACATTTGTGACAGAAAAATGCATAAAAAAAAATTCAATGTAGTTTTGATGGCACCCGGTGGCTGTTTGTGGTATAACGCCCTAAATAAAATCTCACAGGAACCTCAATTTTTTTCATATCAACTTCAAATTTGGAACATAACTTTAGACATAAGGCTTTAATTTTATACCAAGTTTAGGGTAAAATTGTATGTAAAAGATTTATATATATAAAATAAACTAAATAGTGCATTTTCTGACAGTAAATGTAAACTCACCATAACTTTTTGATACTTTAATACTGTTAAATCAATATGATGATTTTTCTTCCCCCCCTTTAAAGAGACCAAACTTATTCGTTCCAAAGTGTTAATTAAATTACAACAATTTAAGTTTGGATAGTGAACCTGCATGCCTATTTTAAAAAATGGGGGGTGACAGTTAAGGGGCCAGAAGAATGTTGTTGCCAGAAGAATGTTTACTCATAACTTTGTCAGAACATTCTGCCAATGTTGTGAATCCTGTGAACATGTTGTCTGAGAATCTTTCCTATACACATAAACATGCAAATTGTACGAAATGATTAGTCAGTGAGTAATCTAGTACTCAAGTGGTAATGGTCATGTGATTTCAACATAACAGAAATCCACTTAATATATATAGAATAAAATAAGAGTTTACATGTTTTTCAAAGGTTTGAACAATTTCTTAGGCAAAAAGGTTTTGTGGAAAGTAGAAGGTTAACTAAATATTCTGCTGTTTACTTTCAGAAAATGAGCTAAGAAACTCAATTAGCCTATGTCTTGACATCACAAACTTGATTGCGAATTGTTTTAACAAGCACCCTAAAAGCACCAGTGCTTATGAAGATCAGCAGACTTGTTAAGTTTCAAGGCACGAGACTTGTCTATAAACTCAACTTGTCGCCGTGTAGGAGTAATAACTCTTCCGAGTACCTGACACATTAACCTATTCAGCAGAGGATCCTCATACTGTACTTTACTGTTAAATGTAACATGTAGACACTGACTGACCTCCTCCTGACTGCAGGCCGCATGTGAAAAGGCAGTGTGTTGTCAAAAACAGAAAAGCAGCTCTAGTAGACTGACCACGGTGGTGCTTGACAGATGAGTCTGTAGGCTACTGCAGGCCTTTTCAGTTTTCATCATTTCTATGAAATGGTGGAGACCCTGTCAGGCAAAAAAAAATAGATTAGAGAAACAATGAAGTTGTCCTAATTTGAAGTAAAATGATCAACAGCTCCTGTTAATTAAATGCAATGGGGGAAGTTGGCAACCTGATGGAAATTTCTACCTCAGATTGCAGGAGAAAGACAAAGGTTGAGCATTTCTGTGCTCTTTATCTATTGGTCATAGGGGTTTAGTGTTTTGCACATGATCAGAGCTAGGTCAGTCTGCCTGAGGCAAAGAAGAGGTTTGAGCTCCTAAAATAAAATCAAGGACTGTCTGTTTACCAGAAGGTTACAAGCCAATCACAATAAAATGAACCACCTCGCTCACAACATTGTAAAACCGGATAAGTTAATATAACTCAAAAAAATAGTTGAAACTGATTACATCGAAATCTTTAAGTTATATTAACTACATTTTATAAGTTAAAGAAACATCATTTTTTTAAGTAAATGTTACGAAGTAATTTTAATTGATATTAACTTAATCTTACAAGTTACTACAACATTATTGATCAAGTTCATTTTACAAGTTTTTGGGTTCACAGAAGCAATTAAAATTAAATAAAGATGACTTAAACATTTTTGTTACATTACAATTAAGTTTACCTTCGTAAAAACATTAGTTTTAATAAATAACTATACACTAACTAAAACAAAAATAAAGAAAAATGGGTTAGAAGACAAATGAAATGCAAATTACTATTTTATTAAGTAACCACAAATCATTAACAAAACATCAACATTAAATTGTTTGTCAAATGGAAATACATTCTCCAAAACAGTGCAAGGCCCTTGAGAAATGAGCTGAGATAATAACTTTTAAATCACTTTTAGAAGTGGACAATATGGATATCTGGATATCACCCAGCTGTAAACACTTCCCTAAAATAGGAACACTTCCAAAATTCACATCAAACAGTAACTTTAGAAATATAAAAGTAATACTAGAATAAAATATAAGAGAAATGTCAAAATAGAGCAATGTTTTTTTTTAAACAGTCATTTCTTTGAGTGGATGAACACATGGTACTGTATATGGAACTTATACCATTCCAGAAAATCAACTGAGAAAATGTTCTGCAAATTAAATACTAGACAAATATTGTAAAAAAGAAAGAAAGAAATAATGTACTAAAAGTGACAGAAGTGAAAGTTTAAATGAAATGTCAAATAAAACAGTACCTTTGTAAGCTTTGTTCAAACACTGAGGAAACTCTAATGACAAAAGTAAATTTTTAAGACTCAACACTCTGGGTCTCAGCTTCCCATCCTCCAGACCCATCAAGAATCTGTGGGTAAAGTCAAATGTATTGTCCAACTCTTTTAGGGAACTTAGATCCAAGGCATACGTTAGTCCAAAAAGCATGACAAATGCATGAGCCAATGAGGGGAAATCGTTAACTGTTACCCAAAGTACAACTTCAGTCTTCTCTGAGCAGAAGAACGTGGCAACTGTTGAATTGTTACTAATGGAGAGGAAACGAAGTGACACACCATCAACATCTGGTTCATCAGATTGTTCTACCTGAAGACAAAAACAGAGTAATGTTACTGTAAAGTTCCAAAGGCTGACTGCTAGCAAGTGACATATATTTACATCTACTCCAAACCATACTATCCCATGCAATTAACTACAATTATAATTGATAGCCTATATTCAAAACCTGGAACTAGAAGCAGAATGACATCTGAATGGAAGGTGAGATTGTTGATTACCGAACAGTTTCAGGTTGCATTGATTTTCATCGAATTTTTTCCATACTACGGAAGCTATGTTAGAACAAAAACTGTTTGGTTACCAACAATCTCTCCTGCCATTCAAGTGTCACACATCCTGAAAAGCTGACTCAGTACTTCAGACACTTTTCCTGTGGGATCAACTTTACTTCTGGTTCTTCAGGTTGACGTTCATAATTTTGAGAGACTCAGCAGATCTGCACAAATTAATAAGCGATTAAGCCAAGATATATGTACAGTACGTTTCAAAAAAAAAAAAAAAAACTGCAAAATACTTTTGATATCAAACTAAACTACAGTATAACATGACACACTGAAAAAGAACCAAAAATGAACATTTGCTGTCAGTTTACTCATCCTTCAGCAACAAGAGGTAGGCTACTTTCTTCTTTAGGAGAACACTAAAGAGGATTTTTAAACGAATTGGGGTCCTTGGTGATTAAAAGTTCAGTCAACCAGGGCCCCCCATTGTAAGTCAAAAAGCAGATACAGCACATTATACATTATATACACTATGACCAGGAGTCTGGAGCTCAAGACTTCTGTGCCACCATGGGATTCAATTTGTGTTGCTTGTTTATAGTTTTTGACTCGCAAAGTGACAACCCCCGTTGCTGAGCTGCTTTTTATGAATCACCAAGGACCATGATTTCAGCTAAAAATCTTCTTTACTCTTCTACTGAAGAAAAAACATCACCTACATCTTGGATGGCCCAAAGAGATCTGAGAAAGGAATGGCATGGTTCATTTCTGGGAAAACTATTACATTAAAGGGATAGTTCACCCAAACCTGAAAATTGTGTCATTAATTACTCACCCTCATACCGTTCCAAACCAGTAAGACCATGACGCATGCATGTGCGTTCCTCTGCTTGTAAACAATGATCCAAGCATGCATGTTCTACATCAGCATGGAGTATTTTGTAACCACCGATGTACTAACATTATGTGCGCCTGAACATCCAGGTACGTTGCCCGTAAGCAGGGTTAGAAAGCTCTCGGATTTCATTAAAAATATCTGTGTTCTGAAGAATAAAAAATATCTGTGATCTGTGAGAAAAATATTTGAAAAATACATCATATGTCGTCTTATTTAAATTCCCACCTTCATACTAAATTATTAGTTTTCTGCTAAAAAATATATTGTTGCTGCTGTCTCTGTTATTGGCATTGTGTGTCTGTGTGTTTGTGTGTTTACCTAAGAGAATTAACTCTGTTGCTTTAGTCTCTTGGCAACAGGCAAATCATCAGTAATTTCTCTCTGGTTCAAAGATAAAATCATTTGTTGCCATCGTGTTCAATATTTTCATTACGGTGAGTTTCCAATCTCATCTCATTTCTTTATATCACAGGCATCCCTGTGGTCACGACTCTAATACAGAAGCCTTTTGTGCAGCTGTGATATCAGGATGGAGTGGCGTGTCTGTTTTCTCCAGTAATGCAGGTTCATACGCACACAGAACCCCATTTTCTCCACGATTTACGTCACAGCGAACACTTATGTGTCAAATCACAAGTGTTTCCTGACACCGAGACCAGAGGTTTTGAGCAGTGCAGATGGGGCCGATAAAGGGGCACCAAAAACTAACACTATAGGTAGATATAAAGGTTGAAAATGAATGATAATTGATTATTAAGTTAACCTATTTATGTTTTTGCAAGTTCCTGATAAACAACAGTGTGATATATGCTGGCATTCGGAAGTTAGTCAATCATATCAATCCTTTTACAAAAATAAGTCTTAAAAGTACCAATATTTACATCTAGGGATCAGATGGAGGCTGTAAAATGTCATGCAACATTATGTATGTTTTGGTCCAAAAACTATGACTGATATAACAGGTAAATAAAAAGGTTAAAAAATAAAACCATACAAAAGTGTACAGCGTGCCCTTTAAACCTGTTGGAAATAATCATATCTTTCCTTGCCGTGTTCAAATGCAACAAACAAACCAGAGAAATCACTCAGTCCTGGCAGGCCTCGTGTCCTTCTGCGCCACTTGTTTTTATGGAAAGCGCACAAGTTGAATAGAATAACAACAGGAGGCTGGGACTGGAAGGGGCAGAGAGACAGAGGTCAAAAGGTGTCGGAGTGAGACGTGTGACTGGAAGTCTGGAGGCAGAGAGGCTCACACACTCGTGTGCATACACACACAAAAACACACACATAATTAGACAAATCTCTCACTCAAGGTCACGATTCCACCTTCACAGTGGCAGTCAAGTGGCAGTCTGGAAGCAAGATTTGGGTGGTCATGTGCTTGGCAACACAGACTTTTATTTGACCTCTATGTTAGAAAAAGCTGAAAGGGACAGCATGGCATATTTACCAAGCAAGGCCAAAGGTTTGTTTTGTTCTGGTAGGGACATTTCAAAAAGAAAATACACATATATTTCTAAAATCGCTTGTGTTAACTCTTTTTGGTTTTTAAAATGGTTTTCATGACTTCATTATCACCTGAACTTTACTTTGAAAGGCATACTGTTTACACTTTTTAGGTAAAGAAATATTACATGGCAATATAGATATTCTCTCACACACACATAGTACTGACTAATAAAAATGAATGCCATCTGATAATGATATTGCCTCTCTCCCTGGTTGTCAACAGTGTGAGAGGATATTTCTCAGTGATTCAGATCACTTTAATTTCCTCTGGTCTCCTGGACTGCCATGTAACATTGGAACATGTGCTCTATGTGCACTTATGCCATTGTTTTGTTTTGTTAGGTCAGTACAATTATAATGTAGCGGTCGCCACTTTAAATCAAAATAATATGTTCATATACCACATATTATTAGTGTCGTAACAGCCATAATGGGAAGATGTATTGCCGCGCAGCAGGTTTTTGTGGTCAGTACGCACGAGACATGGTATGTTAATTATTGTCCACCTAATTTGCGTGAGGGGATGGCAAGAGGGGGGTGTCAGATAGCTTCATCTGGGTCGGCCTGCTGGCACGTGATACCCATGGCTAAAACGAACTTTAAACGTTCATTTGCGACCATCTGTAACACATTCCACATTGTTCAGGGGAATGTAGAGGCTTCATACCAAATAAGTTTCCACACCCACCTTTTTCTGGGGTCTCAAGTGTGTGGTGTTGTGTATACTATATTATAGATATAGATATCTCTATGTGGTGTGTGTGTTGTGTGTGTGTGCCTGTGTGTGGTGGGTGACCCTGGACCCCAACCATCATAAGGGTAAATTTTTGAATTGGATTTATACATCATCTGAAAGTAATACTAAGCTTTCCATTGATGTATGGTTTGTTAGGATAGACCAATATTTGGCCGAGATACAACTATTTGAAAATCTAGAATCTGAGGGTGCAAAAAAAAATCAAACTATTGAGAAAATTACCTTTAAAGCTGTCAGAAAAAAAAATAAGTTCTTACGCAACACCTATTCACTAAACCCAACACTAAGTTTTATTTTTCTACGGTTGGAAATTTACTAACTATCTGTCAGTGAAGCAGATCTTTACCTGAATACCTAAATGATTTTGTTGCATAAAAGAAAAATCGATATATGTTTGACCCAAACGATCGAATTATGTTTTATTGTCACTACAACGGTGATAACCTGTATCTTAACTGGTTTTGTGTCCCGGCTGTATATTTATGTAATAATTATTATCATAATGATACATAGTGTTGCTGCTTCTTTTATTATTCAGAGAAATATGACCTAAGCCCCTGCTGTTTGATGCCGTGAATTTTATTTTATTTTTATTTTATTTTACAATTTTCTATTTCATTTTATTGTATGCTCGTGAAAATTGTTATTTAATTTATTTTGCATTTTACTTAATTTATAAATAATCTTTTTTTTCTTTTTCTCGCGAATGTTTAAATCGTCCGGATTTGTGAGTTTTATCAGTACAACAAGTTCACCGGGCCGCAACCACAAGTGGCGCTATCGCGCAGAAGTGTTGCAAAACCAACCATCGAGAAACGTGTTGTGGCGGAAGTATTCTCATACGTCCGGTCTTGGAGTTCATTATAGCTCAATTTGCTGTGATTTTCACTCTTAAGTCATCAGTGCCTTTAAAAACAATCAAAATGGGTAAAAAAGGTAAAAAAAGAAAAGAAACATGAAAGGAGCTGAGAAAAACACCGCTTAAAATGGAGAAGAAGGTATCCTAAAAGAATCGAAAAGAGAGAGGTGAGTGAATTTATTTGCTGTAAGATACTGGCCAGCCATTAGCCACCTCAAAACAGTAAACCAACCCCACAACTGATGCCCTAGTTTCCATTCTGTTTTTGAATCAGGAGGATTAGAGGTTTAACAGCAAATTTCAATCCTGGACGCGAAAAAGGACTCAGGTGTTGTAGCCGGGCGGTTCCCCTCCGTCCCCAGGTTGCGATGTTCATGTGTAATGTGTGTGTTTCATTTTACAGGTGTGGGTTCATGGCGTCAGGTGTGTGTTCGTGTTTATGCCACGGATTTGTTTACGGTGTGTACAGGTGGGGTGTTACATGTTGTCAGCGGGGTGGTGTGCGTTTTTTTGGTGTGTGTTCACGTTTTTTCCAGTGTGTGAGGGGGAGGGGGGGGTGGTGTTCGTAGGGGGTGTACAGGTGTGTGTGTACGCAGGTGTGTGTTGTATATCAGTGTGTGTGTGTTCACTTTTTTCGCACTTGGATGTGTTGTTCGTGTGTGACAGTTGTGTGTTCTTGTGACACGCGGTGCTGAGTCATGTGTAACGAAGAGTGGTGCGCATCATGTGATAGCGGCTGATGATGTACAGGTGGATTTCTGTGGACGGGTGTGTGTCTCATGGTGTACACAGGGGTGTGTAAGTGTGAGTTCTGGGTAACAACGTGTGAGTTGCATGTGTGCAGGTTAGTGAGTTACGATGGTGTACTAGAGTTCTGAGTAGCGTGGTGTTCCAGGTGTCGTGGTACAGTGTGAGTCATGGTGGAACAGGTGTGAGTAAGTTCATAGTGCGAGAGTGTGTAGTATCATCCGTACACGGTGTCTGTTCATGTTCCACGGTGTGAGGTGTCGTGTGTACAGCGTCGATGTGCACCGGTGTGATGTTCGTGTATGTACCGGATTTGAGCTTTCGTGTAGTACAGGTGTGTGTTCCGTGTGTGTACAGGTGTGTGTTCGTGTGTACAGGTGTGTGTTCGTGTGTACAGGTGTGAGTTCGTGTGTACAGGTGTGAGTTCATGTGTACAGGTGTACAGGTGTGAGTTCATGTGTACAGGTGTATGTTCGTGTGTGGGATACACGTTTGTGGGTGTCGTCGTGTAAAGTGTTGTGTTCACCGTTTTCAGTGTGTGTGTTTCACCGTTTTCCAGTGTGTGTGTTCCACGTTTTTCCCCCGTGTGTGTCGTTCGTGTTTTTCCAGTGTGTGTGGTTCGTGTGTCGTGTGTGTGTTCGTGTGTACAGTTGAGTTCCATGCTGTACATGGGTGTGTTTCATTATGTGTACATGTGTGTGTTCGTGTGTACAGGTGTGTGTGTACAGGTGTGTGTGTTCACGTTTTTCCAGTGTGTGTGTTCGTGTTTTTCCAGTGTGTGTGTTCGTGTGTACAGGTGTGTGTGTTCGTGTGTACAGGTGTGTGTTCGTGTGTACAGGTGTGAGTTCATGTGTACAGGTGTGTGTTCATGATGTGTACAGGTGTGTGTTCATGATGTGTACAGGTGTGTGTTCATGATGTGTACAGGTGTGTGTTCATGATGTGTACAGGTGTGTGTTCATGATGTGTACAGGTGTGTGTTCATGATGTGTACAGGTGTGTGTTCATGATGTGTACAGGTGTGTGTTCATGATGTGTACAGGTGTGTGTTCATGATGTGTACAGGTGTGTGTTCATGATGTGTACACCGTTGGTTTGTGTTCACACAGTTTTTTCCTCATTTTGATGTTGTGTTCTGTGTGTCAGGTGTGTGTGTTTCGAGTGTACAGGTGTGTTGGTGTGTTCCACGTCTTTTTCGCAGTTGTTGTTTTTTTCGTGTGTACAGTTTGTGTTTCGTTCGTGTACAGGGTAGTTCATGTGTACAACGGTAGTACGAGAGTGTGAGTCCTAGTGTAATGTCTGTGTATCAGGATGGTAAGTCTCCTGTTTAACAGGACTGTGTGTTCGTGTGTCCAGGTGTGAGTTCTATAGTGTGCGCGTGGGTGCTATACATGTGTGAGATTCATGTGTACGGTGTGTGTACAGGTGTGCTGTTCGTGTGTACAAGGTGTGATCGTTCTGTGTACAGGTGTAAGCGTTTCGATATCATGTGATACAGGTTGTGTACAGTTGTGTGTTCATGTGTTACAGGTGTTTGTGATTCACGTTTTTTCCCAGGTGTGTGTGGTTTTCGATGGTGTGTACTAGGTGTGTGTGTATCGTGTGGACCGGTGAACTGGAGTGTGGCACGTTTTCTCCCAGTGTGGTGTTTCGTGCTTACAGGTCTGGGTGTGTTCTGTGACGGTGTGTGTTCGTGTGTACAGGTGTGTGTACAGGTGTGTGTTCGTGTGTACAGGTGTGTGTACAGGTGTGAGTTCATGTGTACAGGTGTGTGTTCATGTGTACAGGTGTGTGTTCATGTGTACAGGTGTGAGTTCGTGTGTACAGGTGTGAGTTCGTGTGTACAGGTGTGTGTTCGTGTGTACAGGTGTGAGTTCGTGTGTACAGGTGTGAGTTCATGTGTACACTGTGTTGTGTTCGGTGTACAGGGTGTGTGTGTTCGGTGTACCTGGTGCGTGTGTTCACGTTGTTCCAGGTGTCTGGTTGCGTGTTTTTTCCCAGTGTGCTTGATTTCGTGTGTACAGGTGTGTGTTCCGTGTGGACAGGTGTGAGTTCAGTGTTTTTTTTGGGGTACCCACAGGTCGTCGATTTCATGTGTACAGTGTTGTGAATTCATGAATGTGTATACAGGGAAAATTTGTTTCCATGAATGTGATACCGGTGCTGTGTTTCATGTGTACAGTGTGTGTTCATGTGTACCGGTGTGTGTCATGATGTGTACAGGTGGTGTTGTTTTTTTGTCCGTGTGGTCCCAGGTGTGAGTATCGTAGGTTCATGTTTACAGGGTGTGTGGTCGTGGTGTAGAGGTGTGAGTTCATGTGTACGGGGGTGTGTGAGTTCATGTGTAACATGGCGATGAGAGTTCATGTGATACATGGTGTACAGGTTTGATTTCATGGTTTACAGGTTTACAGGTGTGAGTTCAGTGTTTTACAGGTGTGGTCCATGTTGTACAGTTGTGTGTCTCATGTAGGGTGTTCATAGTGTACAGGTGTGAGTTCATGTGTACAGGTGTGAGTTCATGTGTACAGGTGGTTTTGTTTCCATGTGTCAGGTGTGTGTTCATCGAGGTGATGTACAGGATTGGTGTTACATGTGTTACAGGTGTGAGTTTCGTGAGTTCATTAGTGTCTGGCTGGTCGTCACGTAATCTTGTGTTGAGCAGGTGATGACAGTTTCGGGTATACGGGTTTGTTCGTGGTGTACAGTGTGAATTTCAATGTGCTACCGGTGTGTGTATCAGTGTGTGAGGTTCATGTGACAGTTGAGTTTAATGTTACATGGTGGTGTTGTCGTGTGTGTGTTTCATCCGTGTACCTAAGGTGTGAGTATCGTGAGTTCATGTGTACAGGTGTGAGTTCGTGAGTTCATGTGTACAGGTTGTTGAGTTCATGTGTGCTTCGCAGTGCGTACTGTTCCGTTGTACAGGTGTGTGTTAATCGTGTGACGTGTTGCGAGTATGCCGGTTTCTTACCGGTGTGAGTCTCTTGCTCTTTACAGGTGTGAGTTCGTGTGTACAGGTGTGAGTTCGTGTGTACAGGTGTGAGTTCATGTGTACAGGTGTGTGTTCATGTGTACAGGTGTGTGTTCGTGTGTGTTCATTTGGGGGTTTTACAGTGAGGAGTTCGTGAGTTCCTGGTACCAGTGTGTGAGTTCCTGTGTACGGGGTGAGTTTCAGGTGTACAGGTGTGTGTTCATGTGTACAGGTGTGAGTTCGTGTGCACAGGTGTGTGTTCATGTGACATCTGAGTGACAGCTCGCGCTCTCCGCAGGTTGAACACTTCTCTGTGTGCGCATCCCGAAAAAGACGAGCTGATTTTATTCGGAGGGGAATTTTTCAATGGGAAGAAAGTAAGTACTCATGTGGGTAAATGTGTAGCTATGTTTTGGAGCTCAAGTCATTAGCTGGTCAATCAGCTGTCATGTTCCAAGAACCATCCTGACCACCTTAAGCTTGTTATACTCTTATTGTATTCCTCATTTGTAAGTTGCTTTGGAAAAGGTTTGTTGCTAGTACTAGATGGTACTGCTTGGTAATGACTAGCTCGGACCAACTAGAAACCAGCTACCAGTTTAAGCTGGATTTTCCACCAGGGGACATGATATATTGATATATCATGTATTGTTGACATATATATTTATATAATATATCAATATACGGTCGATATATTCCTATGAAATATGTAAATACATATTAATTAGTTTGCTATTGTACAGAAGTGGCAAATCTTATCAACTGCAACACAAACTGTGTGCTTCCCAAAAAGCTTTGAATGAGTTAAATGTTTCCTTTCTTTCAGACCTTTCTGTACAATGAATTATTCTTCTACAACATTAAGAAAAACATCTGGGTGAAGGCAGAGATCCCGAACCCTCCTCCAAGACGCTGCCCTCAACAGGTACTCTTTTATCTTATTTAATTTGTAAGGTAAACCTAATATTTGAAATATTAAAAATATAATTAATATTATAACATTTCTTTGACAGAAAATATATACAAACAATAAGATGGAACAGATTTTGTATTAATGCTGGACATGTTATTTCAGTCTTCACCACCAGGGGTCAGACTGTCTTAACTTAAGTCATTTATCTCAAGCACGTTTCTGTTGCTCTCTCTCCATCTCCCTGCAGGCAGTGGTAGTTCCCCAGGGTGGAGGGCAGATGTGGATATTTGGAGGGGAGTTTGCGTCTCCTGACGGCGAGCAGTTCTATCATTATAAAGATCTGTGGGTGCTTCACCTGGGGACACGCACATGGGAGCAAATCAAGTGAGTACTGTTTTGTTTTTGACAACTCACTGAGGACTGTGCAGTACTCAAGTGACATTTGGCAAGTCAGAGAAAATGCACTCTTATTTAAAATCTCGACACCATCCCAATTTTTTTAAGCCAAAAGCTTTTAAAATGTACTTGAAGACAACTTGACAGCAAAATAGACAAAATATCATCAAAATAGTAAAAAAAAGTATTGAATTATTACCATATTTACCTACTATAGTAATCAATATGCATACATATATCAAAATATCATGGATATTGCATGGATATTTTCTGCAATTTTTAGTGCATGTTATTCTAAAGGAAAATATTTTATCATAATACAATATATAATAGCATAAAATTAACCTATAATTGTAGCTAATATATAACTTTTTGGTTTAAAATCAAGGATAAAGCAAGAGAAATTCATCACAAAAATCAAGTGTATTGTGAAAATTGCTCATATCTTACTTCCTGAAAAGGACCATTGGTACCGAAGCCATAAAATTAAAAAGACTAAAACTGATCACACTTTATATATATATATATATTATTATATATATATATATATAATAATATATATATATATATATATATGTATATATATATATATATATACGTACATACATACATACAGCGGGTAAAATAAGTATATATATACTGTGTATATATATATTAGTGCTGTCAAAAGATTAATCGCATCCAAAATAAGTTTTTGTTTACATAATATATGTGTTTATTTATTATGTTTATATAAATACACACACATTCAGTATGTATTTTGAAAATATTTACAAGTATATACATTTATATTATTCTATTTTATATTATACATATTTTATATCAATATATAACATACATATATTTCTTAGTTGCTTATATTCTAATAACTAATAACACAGTACACACTCATTTAATGTACAGACATAAACTTTATTTTGAATTCGATTAATCACATTAATTGGTTGACAGCACGTTAATTTATATATTTATATGCTGACATTAATCATATATTATAGTATATATATATATAAAACATGTTAAAACATTTACTTACTCTTTAAATATTTGTTTTTGTGATGCATCTTCTCTGCTCTACAGGGATTTATTTATTACAATATATTCACAGCTTTCACCTGGACACATCACATGGAGCCGTCTCCGCCCACATGAACTGGCCCCTTCCCCGAGTTTCAGGCTTTCCAATGACCATCCACACCCTGATGCACGGCGGCATCATCTACGGCGGATACCTTCAAACTGTATGTTTTGGATTGATTACTGTAGTTTATGAGTACACTGAAAATTGATTCATCAGGTTTTACACTTACAGGAATCTATGATGCATGTGAATTTATTTTGAACATTATATTGAGTATAAAAATTTTTTTTTTGTTATTTTGGCTGGGTTACATTTTTAGATAAACAACCATTTTCCCACTGTTCTTTTGAACTTTCTATTTTCACCAAAGAATTCTAAAAATATATATATAAAAATTTATAATTTGTGGAAATCTATCGTTTTCACCAAAAATTTTAAGTAGTTTTCAACATTGATAATAATAAGAAATGTTTCTTGAGCAGCACATCTGCATATTAGAATGTTTTCTGAAGGATCATGTGACACTGAAGACTGGAGTAATGATGCTGAAAATTCAGCTTTGCCATCACAGAAATAAACTACATTTTAAAATGTTAAGTTATTTTAATAATATTTCACAATATTACTGTTTTTACTGTATTTTGTCAGTTAATGTAGTTCATGGAGTCATTATAGTGATGATATCATAATATCATAGTACTTTTGATCTATAGATACTAAGAATACAGTGGTACTACTAAATCATGTATAATAAACATATTGTCATGGTACATGGAAAAACACCATGGTAGTACTATGTCCAATAAATCATGATAGTGTCAAGGTACTTTTATTGTTTAGCATACAGTTGCTAAGCAACTTGCCACATTTATATAGAATCCTACTGATGTCCGGTCACATGAATAGCTTACAGTAGCTTAATTCGTATTGCCATAACTATTTGTTGCATGCTTATGTCACAAAATACATAACCTCAACAATTTAATTGAAGATGGTTAATTTTTTTGAACATCCTCACTCCATATATAGACATGTGGCCTTTGAGGTTAAAGTGTAATGGATTTAAAACTGTTCACACCTTATATGTCCATCATTAGTTAAGCTGTGTTACACTTGGCTTCATTTTGCAAGAGCATGTTGATGGCAACTGCAACTGCTCTACACAGAGAACGAGGTATAGTGTCATTTCCAGGAGCTTGTCCTTGAGTAAACCCATGAGAGTAAACAGACGTAGGTGGTAATGGCTACCTTTCTCTTCCAGAGAGCGAAGAAGGATGTGGATAAAGGAACCATCCATTCTGACATGTTCCTGCTGAGGAGGGAAGGCAAAGAGGAGCAAGGTATCATCATTAGAGCCTCCACGGTCATCGCTTGTTTAACGTGGGCTGCTTTTCTCTCCATTTCTCATTTTTGTTTGGAAAATCCACTTTCTTTTCCATGTCTGAAAAAGATTTGTTAAATTTTTCGCTCTTGTCCTGCAGAAAAGTGGACGTGGACGCGAGTGAACCCTTCAGGAGTCAAGCCCCCTCCTCGGTCTGGCTTCTCTCTGGCGGTGGGCCCCGGGGGCCGGGCGCTGCTCTTCGGTGGTGTCTGTGATGAGGAAGATGAGGAGTCTCTGGAAGGAGACTTTTTTTAATGACCTTTACTTTTATGATATCAACAAAAACGGTGGTTTCCTGCTCGGCTAAAGGTTGGCGTGATGTTTCTATTTAGTAAAGCCTCTAAATAAAGCCCCAAAAACATTAATATATACATTGCCTTTTTCTTGGCAGGGCAACAAGTCAGAAAAGAAGAAGAGGCGCCGTGGCAAGAAGGGAGAACAGACGAATGAAACTGAAGGGGAGAAAGAGGAGCCACAAGGTCCCACTGAGATTATTAAAGAGATCATGGCTGAGAATGGAAAGGTAATGACCATCAAGGAAGTGATTCCAGCCGCACAGGCAGAGGAGGACAGTGAGGAGGACAGTGAGGAGGACAGTGAGGAGGACAGTGAGGAGGACGGTGAGGAGGACGGTGAGGAGGACGGTGAGGAGGACGGTGAGGAGGACGGTGAGGAGGAGGAGGAGGAGGAGGCGGCTGCAATGGCTCCCCTGGTGGAGCCCTGTCCTCGCTCCAGCGCCATGGCAACGGTGAAGCACAGCAAGTTGTACTTGTACGGCGGAATGTTTGAGGCGGGAGATCGACAGTTCACACTCAGCGATCTCTACAGCCTGGACCTGCATAAGATGGACCAATGGGACGTTCTAGTGGAAATGGACCCCAGTAAGTGGAAAGACAGCCCAGAATTCCCTTAGCTTCTATCTATCTGTCTGTCTGTCTGTCTGTCTCTGAATATCTATCTGTCTGTCTCTCTGACTCTTATCTGTCTGTCTCTTTCTTGTCATTTGTTCTATGCATCGTTTGTTTGTCTGTCTGTCGGCAGGGTTGCCAGGTCTGTGAAACAAAACCCAAAGCCCAATTGCTATTAAAACTACAATCATATTTTTAATGCAGTTTTCCCTCTGTTGGGGGTCTGTCGAAAACATGTTATGGGGGGTGGGGGTGAGACCACTTTGTACCGTAGACTAAAAAATAACCCGCAGCAAAAGTGTAAAAGTAGCCCAATTCCACTATAAATCTTTGGAGTTGGCAACATTGTCTGTTGGTTTCACTATCTGTCGTTTGTTCTATCTATCGTTTGTTTGTCTGTCTGTTTCTCTATCTATATCTATCTATCGTTCTATTGTTTTATCTATATGTTGTATTGCAAATAGTTCAGTACAAAAAAGTATAAGAAACAAGCCACACTCGAGCACTTAATTCTTATTACAGAGACGCAGGAGTGGCTGGAAGAATCAGAAGATGAAGAAGCAGCAAAGGGCGGTGATGATGAAGAAGAGGAGGATTCCGAAGAGGAGAGTGAAGAAGGTGTGTATTTTGGAAATGCCAATCTTGCATTTCGGACACATTTGTAAAGGAGAAAAGTATTTAGATAGTAACGTTTAATGTTTACTTTCAGACAGTTCAAAATTATGCCTATTTATGAGATTGAAAGCTCATCCCTGAGGGTGGACACATACATTTTCCTTTAATGATCAAGGCCATGATTTGGGTCAGGTCCATGAGGTAGACATGAGCAGATGACAAAGGGTTTAGCTGCCAAGACCCAGGTCAACATCCACTGATTCTCTTTGACAACCAGAGCTGTGTGTTTTGCTTTGGGGTCCTTCTCGCTTAAATTCATTATTGTTAGATGCCAGTTTCGCTTGTCAGTTGTAATAACATCACTGATTGTTAGCTTGTGGCTGCTTCGTGGTTAGGTAGTATGCTAAACAAAGAGACTTTGTTGCCTCATCATCCACATTGGGGGCGTTTCGTGTTCAGAGTATCTCCATTTCAGTACTTCAGCTCCCGGGACATAAAGAGCCGAAAAGTTTATAGATTTCTAAAGAGAACAGAAGTGGTAACCTGGACAGGTGTTGACATTTTCTCTGTATCTCTCGATCAGATGCAGACCATCCTCCAGTAAAACCCGGAGAAGCGCTTGCGGATTATCAGACACGGACTGAGAAATACTGGCTGGGTCTGGCCCGCGCCAACATGGGTCCTGACGCCAAAGAGAAGAAAGTACAAAAGGTCGGCCACACCATGGCCAAGGTGTTCTTTGAGGATCAGGAATGAGATTTAATGTGTGTGTGTGTGTGTGTGAGAGTGAGAGAGAAGATCATTAAAGGGTTTGTTTTTGAGAAAGAGAATGGATATGGTATCATATATATTACAAGCTGTGTGTGTGTGTGTGTGTGTGTGTGTGTGTGTGTGTGTGTGGGTGGACAAATGTTGACAGGAACGATGATGTGTGTTTGAGTTTTAAAGCAGCTAAAGCATGTTCTTCTGACTTTAATTTTTAAAAACATGGCCTTACTCTTTTCTCACTATTTTGTTTGTGTTTTTATTATTAATAACAGAAGTTGAATCTCATAGTAGTTTCATTATTTGCATTAAGCATTTTTCCCCCCTGCTTTCCGTAACCCTTTCTAATCCAATTCAGAAGCCATTTTTGGGTTGTGACCACTGCTCTAAATCATACTATGCTAAGCAATATTTATTTTTCATAATATTTGATGAATTTATTTCAAAATGTTTACTATTTTTTTGAAGGGTTATTGTGCAACAATGTGCAACATAAATTTGCTCCCTCATCATAAATTGTGTTGGCTTAAAGTAATTATGTAATATCCTTAGTGATTTGGTCCCAAGAAATCAAAGATTATTCAGAATCTTATTTTCCTGCCCTTTTTTAAATGTCAAAGAGAAAAGAAAACATTTTAACTTGGTTCAGTGCTGTTCTTCCTGACTAATGATGACAGTTCTGTTGTCAGTTATCAAAAAAAGGTATAAAAGTTAATATTTTCAAGATCAGTTGACAGACCTTTTTTTCCTTATCTGACATGCATGAATTTAAAAAAAGGAAGAGATATTAACATACTAAAGGAAAGCTTATTGAATGTTGCTCGTCTTTAAACAACTAACCTCTAAAGCAGTGTAGATGTATACTATTATAATATTTTGTATATTTTGTATATTTTTATTTTAGTCATTTATGTGCTTTTATTTTTATTTCAGTTTAGTTTTTCAACTTCAACTTGTTTGTTTCAGTTAGTTGCCAAGCAACATTTCTAATTTTTAATGTTTTTGAAAGTTTATCATCATTTACGTTTTCTTTTATTTCAGCTTTGTTTCATTTAATGAAAATTATTTTAATATTTGAAGTTAACAATAACAACACTGGACAAAAGTAGATTTTTTTTTTTTTAAGAAATAATGCAAAACACTCTTGCAGCTAGTAAAAATAAATAAATTTGTGTCGAACCCTGCTATATATCTGTTGATGTGCTCTACTACAGTGATAGTTGCAGTGTGTCTCAAACTGCTGTCATTTTGTCATTCACAGCTTTTTAAAATGCAGTATTTGTCGAAACGTGAGAGCAACAAATATCAGAACAGATGTGTTCTGTGAAAGACATCTATAAGAAGTTTTGTCTTTGAGCTGAAGAAAGCTAAATCGGATGGCCAAGCGGCAATCACAGTTTCTAAATGAAAGGCGCTTCCCTCATTGACCTATTTTTTGTTGGCTGTGAAGAATAAGCGATGTAGAAAGAGAAGCTAATGAATAATAAATGGCGGATAGAGAAATGGATGAGGTTACGATTATGCAGCCAACTGTCTCTCATCTCCCCTCTTTCTCTCTCCATCTCACCATCTTTTTTTAAAATTCTGAATTTCTTTTTTAAAAGACAGAGTTTATAAATAACTAAAAAGTCACCATTTTTACAGCCCTGCTCTGACGTCCTGAAGCACATGAACCTGCTGTCGTCAGAGATGCGTCGGAAGAGAGTGTGTGTGAGAGAGAGAGAAAGACAGCAAGAGGGAGAAACCGGGACAGATTTGCTAGTTCTCTAAGATTTACTAAGATGTTTGTAGGTCACGTTACTTGATTGATTCCATTTATTTACCTAGTGGCTGTCTTGATGACCTCATTAGTGTGCTGAAACAATAAGAAAGAGAGTTTGATAAAAGATAATGATTCATAATTGAAGCTTGACTAATTCTATAGCTTGGGGACGTGCTTCCTCACATTATCTAATTTGTTTGGACACAGTTTATAAAGGCTTGTAAATGGAGCCATTTAATGATCTTTTACTGACCAAAGGTGTTACAATGAAGTTTCAGAAAGAACTGATGCAGTAGACTCTCACAAAAATCTTTTGATTTTGGGTTGTGTGTGTATATATATATATATCCAGCAAGGACACTGTAAATTAATCAAAAGTGGTGGTAAAGACATGTTAAAAAGAATTGCCACAACTGTTTTCAACTTCATACAAGAAAAAAAAGGTTTATATCATATATATGTATATATATATATATACAAAATATATATATATATATATACATAAACACACACACACATATATATATATATATATATAAAAAAAAATTTCATCAAAGAAATCCAACTTTGGTGAGCATAAGAGACTTCTTTCAAAAAACATAAAAATCTTACTAACCAATAGTGTGTATATAATCTTTTTTTTTTTTTGTATGCCTTACTTACGATAAATACGTTCATTACCCTAATGCAAAAATCTCATTATTACTTTTTTAAAATTTCTATATTGTCATATTTGGCATACTTATATAAAATTAGTTTAATACAGCAATGGTTTTTACTAGCAAATTTTTTACTCATTAATGTATATGCAAAAATATTTCCATTCATTAAAATTTACTTGTACATTTCTAAATCATGGTATTTTTGGTGGCTGTGCCGTTTTAAATAAAATAATTGCATTACAGTGTAACATTGTATTATGTTTCACTGTAATACAGTTCAAAATGATACTGAATGATACAGAATAATGAAAATCTCTTGAATAAATTTAAGAATAAGGGGAGATTAAAAAAAATAAAACTGAAGCATCTGGACACATCTGGAAAAAATGAGAAAAGCTTAAGGTCAGGATATTTGTTAAATAATGTTATATTTCTGCTTATTTCACACCAACCCCAATATACCTGTAGAACACTTTGAATATAAGGCACGTGTAGCGTGGGACCATTCTGTGATACTTTTGTGACTTTTTTTTAAAAGCTTGATGTCGACCGCCATAGACTGCCATTATATGGGCAAGCATGTGGAATATATCGTTTTTAAAAATCTCCTTTTGTTGTTGGAAAAGGAAAGAAGGGCATACGACATGGCATTAGAACAACACAAGGATGAGTAAATAATGACTTAATTAATTTTGGCTGCATTATCCCTTTAATAATGGGCCTAATTTTCTTTATGTGAAAAAAGTTTCCTGTTTTGATTTGAGGTGTCCTGGAAATGTTTTTGTGAGCTTTGCCTAGACCCTATGTTAGGGGTTGTTTTGAGAGCTCTCTTTCTCCGTCTTGACTTCTGTCTTACCAATAGATTTAAAGAAATCACCCATAATCCTCTTCTAGTACTGGGACAAGGCTGAACTCAACACAGTGATTCAGTTACAGTAATCTCAGACAAAATTGGCTTAACTTCCTAGCAGAAGTCCACCAAACAGACAGGCAGCCGGTCAGACGCACAGTTTTGGTGGAGGGGAGACAGTCAGGCAGTCATGTAAAAATGCCACGGATGCCCAGTAGGGTCAAAGGAAGTACACTGGTGTAATGTCATTATAATTCAAAGGCACATCTCGACTCATTAGTGTTGCCAGATCTTGCCGGAAAAAGAAAAACGTAAATAAGAACTATTCGGTACGTATCTTGTAAACCTGCACCTGCTTATGTAGGCTACATTATTAACTCCATAAGCTGGATCGCTTATGAGCCGAGCCAAGCCCAAACAACAAAGACACTTAATAAGAATTGCTTTTATGGCAACAATACAAGAGCACGCTCTGCGAAGCGGCCTAAAAACAAAACACGAGTCACGATGGCTCTGTCGACGGCGGTTTAATTAAGATCGCCAAACACAACGACTCGCTGTAATATCATGCAAAAGTAATGAATACCAAATGCGCAAGATGGCGAAACATTGCTATGGTTACCATGGTGACAATTAACGCAACTTCAGGAGTGATTAGTGTTTCGTTGACACACAAAACGATAGTTTAGGAGATTTGCTCGCGTATTTAAATACTGTTGACCAGTGTTGGGGAAAGTTACTTTTAAAAGTAATGCATTACAATATTGCGTTACTCCCTAAAAAAGTAACTAATTACGTTACTTAGTTACTTTTAATGGAAAGTAATGTTACATTACTTTCGCGTTACTTTTTAAATAGGAGCAGGGCTTGATTGTTTTTAATATAAAAAGTTCTATTTTTGGCTAATGTTAAAGCCCTTTCACACCAAAAAGTGTATTAAATAACCCTCAGGCTGAAGCAAAAGTAAATTCAAGTCTGTACAGTAGAACACCGGAGAAGAAGGTTCAACATTCTTCAGCAATAAAAAAACAATGAAGCACAATTGTTATGTTTGTCTAGAGTAATTTGTGCTTTTTATTATGGTTGAACTGGATCATCAAAGGTCAGCAGCAAAGATATTGGTTAATAAAATGGGATTAGATACATTTGTGTTATTTAACATTTAATTATTGCAGGTTTGCGTCATATTCTGAGTTTGCATTTCACTGTTTTAATTAATTTTGATGAATACTAAATCTGTTTTTTGTGAGTGGGATGAATTAATGCACATTCACATTTAGTCTACAGTAACATCATTTTCTCACAGCGCACACAACTCCTCTGTACTTCTGATTTCTCTCAACATGAGGACAGGAGAGCTGTCAGTCAATAAATGGGAAAACAAAGTAACTGGCATTACTTTTTTGAAAAAGTAACTCAGATATTATCTTGTAAATTAAAAAAGTAATGCGTTACTTTACTAGTTAATTGGAAAAAGTAATCTGATTACGTAACTCGCATTACTTGTAATGCGTTACCCCCACCACTGCTGTTGACACTCCCGAAACATTCTAGTGTGCTTATATGATTTATTGGTAGCTTGTAATTATTTTCATATATTTATAGCTTTAAAGGAATAGTTTTAACAAAAATAAAAGGGGGTCCATTCACACAGAACACATTTTTTTCTATGAAAAATTCAAAGCATGGGCAGTGGAATGGGGAAAAATGCAAGGCCTCGAGACCGTTTTTTTAAAAAGTTAACTTAGACATATTATGCCCCTTTTTACAATATGTAATATAAGTCTCTGGTGTCCCCAGAATGTGTCTGTGAAGTTTCAGCTCAAAATACCCCACAGATAATTTTTTATATAATTTTGAAAATGCCTATTTGTGGAAGCAGAAACAAGCTGTTTTTCGGGTCTGTCTTTTTAAATGCGAATGAGCTGCTGCTCCCCGCCCTCTTTTCCAGAATAGAGCTGCACCATTACATCTCGGACCTGCTAAAAAAAAACATATGTTTTGGTTCTGATTATCATGTTTATCGTGTTGAAATCATGCGTTTTAAACCATATGTTTAAACTTCTTATATACGGTTTTCTGAGAGCACACATCCGAAGCACACGGACAGAAAGCGGCTGTCACAGCATGCGAGTACTAAACTAAGTTCTCATTCACACACAAGTTTACGTTAAATACACACGAGTTACAAAAACAGTCGGTTATGTCAGTGAAGGTAAACAGCTGGAAAATAAATTGCATGTTTATTTTAGATCTGTGTGGCAGCAGCAATATACAATAAATAAATCCACTGCTCTGTTGTCTCCTCTGAGGCTGGGACTCTAAATAGTGTTCTGTGCTCGTCTGTGCAGCAGAACAGTTAGCATGTTTTGCTCAAACTTTCGCCATGGCATTAGAACTGGTACACCGTTGTCGCTTGCGAAATCAAAAAGACGGCGCCATGGGTGTAAACTTACAGATTAAGGGGAGGTAATATTATAATGAGATCCCTTTTCAACGTCACTATTCCTATTCCTATAACTATTCCTTTAAGATTGAGAGGTTTTGCGCAGGTGTCTCTGTGAATCCGGTGCAAATCTTCTCGAGTCAGTTATGGGGTGGATTTTTATGCTTATTTGTAAGCATTCCACCTCATGCTTCAGTGATGTGAGAAGAGGAGAGATGACATGTGGGGTTAGTTTCTACAGGAGAGGACAAGGATGAAAGTGAGAGAAAGAGACAAAACAAGGACATGAGAGAGACTTTGAAGATGAAATGAATTGTCCATGTGCCCTTGCAGACTGTATTTCATATTTTCAATGTATTTCACATTTTTTTTACTCGCAATCCATCAAGAAGATTCATTTAAATTTTTGACAGGTTTGTGGAGGACGTCCTGACAGTGATGTTTTTTTCTTCAAAATAAAATAATCCTTAAATGTGTGATGTGTGCAGTGAGAGAGGCCACACCTCTGGCATGATTGAGAACAATTCTATATGAAGGTTGCTCTAGTGATGGCACACTCTCACTGGGGAAATCTCATGCATCACCTGTTTGTCTGTTTTCATTTGCAATCTCCTGCACAGAGAATCTTCTATCACTTTCACTCAAACTTAAATACAAGGAGTGGAAAACCGGCCATATTTTACCCCAAAATCAAAAGGAAAAAATAAGAATTAGCCTATATTTTGAAAGAAAGTAAAGGACTATTACTTTTATTTTCATGTAAAATTGTCATTACTATAATGCATCTATTATAGTATTATTGTACATTATAAATACTGTGCTTGTATTACAGTATTTATTTTACATTATTACTGTAAAAATACTGTAATGATTTTTTTCTCTTAAAATCAAAATAAAGGTACGAACAGAATCAAATGTTAGAAATAGTTTACAATTAAAATAAAATATCAGAAAAAAGAAATGATATTTTGTGACACTTTTAGAACAATTTTTATTTTTTGCATTGTTTCTAAGCACACCCCTCCCCCACCACCACCAAATTTTTATTTCCATAAGGCATCTGAATGTTTTACTTTAACTTTTTTTGTAATAATTTTTTTAAGGTTGCCATTTGTTTTGTTACCGTAGTAATCTTATATTTTTCAGAAAAAAATAAATAAATAATAGAACTACCCTCAATAGTATTACTAACCGTGTACAATTTAATTTTGTTTCACATCATATTATTAAAAAGTTATTACAATAATGAGAATGTGCAAGTGTGAGGAGGGTGGATTAATATTCTCATAAAATAGGTTTTCTTGTCTTTTTACAAATATAAAAAAAGTATTTATAATTTTAAGTTTATTTATTAATTCGTTATTTTGGAGCGTGTGTTAAATATGACTCCTAGTATTTATGAGGTATTTTTATTTTATTTTTTATTTTTGTTGGGTGGGGGTCGGGGTCCAAACTTGTTACTTTTGGAACATATGGAGAAAGAAAGGCCAAAAAACAAAAACAGACTCAATAACCACAACACAAGAGCTTACTTTCAAACACTTTCATTATTTTCTCCATATAACTCAAAAAGAAACAGACCCCCCCAGGAAAAGTAAAGAACTGAATGATACAGGAAGAGAAAGAGAGAGATAAAAGAACTGGGCATGCTTGGGCATGCTATAGGCGCATAGGGTGACGGATACATCCAGGTCAAACGGTACAAGAGCTGGCGGTGTGGGTCAACTGCAGCAACTTCCTGCTTCAAAGACCCTTTGGAATCCCACCATCCCCGTCACATGCAGCCGTTGTGGTATCAAAGTGAGCCAGTCAATGAGTTTGCAAACTTCTCGGACCAACCCAGGGACTCGAGTTGAGCAAATGTATGACTCCATACATTTGGGCCCTCAGCTTGCGTTACTTTACATCAGCATAGTTGTCATTTGTACATTTCATTTTGTTGGTCTTTTGTTTTCCTTTTTTCGGCTGGATAGAGAAACGGGAGAAATATGTGGAAGGAAGGGAGGTGGGCGAGAAAGGGATAGAGAGAGAGTACACAAACTGTGAATGAATCATTGCCAGGAGGACAGACTCAAGGGGGAAAGTACAAGCCCATACACACATGCTATAAAAACATCTCAATCTTTGCGTTCTGTTAGCTGGCTATAAAAAAATAAACAAAACACCTCTCTTTGATTGTTTGTTTCACTCGTTTTCGTTTCGTCTCAGATTTGGGAGTGGAAAGGTCGCTGGATGCCAAGGCCAGCACTCGGACCACGGGTTCATCATTGGCAAACCCGATCAGACCTGTTTCACTATGTATCAAAGTAACAGTTTTCAACACACTCATATAACTGTTTGTAAGTATGTTGGCGAATTAGTGGCGAATTGGTACGATCTCATTCGTAGGATTGTTGCGCTGCTTTGAGGTGCGTTCTTATGGTGAAATTTTACCTACAAATGGTACGTTTTCGTTCAAGTAAGATCCATACAAAATCACCAATTCGTACAACATCTTATATATTCGCATTAGAATGTGTTGAACAAGTCCAAATTAAATTTTGCAGTTTTTACACCGCATCCAAAACTTACTAGCACACATTTCCGTACGTTTTTTTCCCGATAAGGTTACCTATACAAAACTAAAACATACGTTAGCATGCAACTTTGTTTTTTTCTTTTACTTTTACAAAAACAAGGCAGTTGGCATTTTTCAGACGTCTTGCAAATAGCTAAAAAAGTTTTTTTTTTTCCTTTTATCAATAAATATTTGTTTTTTGAAAGCAGTAGTTGGGAAAAAAAACGTTAACAGTCTCTTGAATGTCTGGTCGGGAACGCCAGCATCTCGCGCAGCATGTGGCTTTCAGGTGTGCATGGTGAGGTCGGCAGGTGCTCGCACGTTCTGGTGATTTCATCAAAGAGAGTAAGGGGGCACTGTAATGAGAATGACCTCACAGAATGTCATGTGCTTGCTAGCCCTCATACAACATTCAAACAAATTTTAAATAACGTAATGCTGCAGAAAAGCTCAAACGTAGAAAAGTGCTGCCAAAGATCAAACCCATGCTACGTCGTGTTGAATGTACAGTGTATAATCTTACATGCAGCCAGGACCTGTTTATAAAAAGATAAATGAGTCGAACTGTGTTATGATTTATTCTGCTGAAATTTTTTTTCCAAGTTTCATTTGGAGCAATATTAATGATGAAGCCCTTTCAGATCGTATAACTTTTGGATCTGGGAATTTTTCCAAATGCATATAGGTCAGATTCGCCAGAGTACAAATGTTGCAGATGCTGAAACGCTGGTGGCGCTGTGTCTTTGTGATTACCAGACTTGAACTTTTACTAACCCACTTTGGTTGTGCTTGTTTAGCCGACTTCTATTCGACATATGCAACATTTTTAGGCAAATTCGAAGGTGTTTCGACATCAAAAAGCTTTGTAGACTCGTTTAGGTCCATTGCAATTAATAATTAAGAAGTGTCTTTAATTCTCATTTCAGGCCCACCATGACATTCTGGAGTCTGCTGGTAGTTGACATACCACAAAGAAGGAAAATGGAGGTGTACAGGAAATGAGAGGAGCACTTGGCGTGTTATTCCAATGAGTGACAAAAACGAGGACATGGAGAAACATAAGCAATGCTTAGGAGAGGTGCGCGAGGGAGGCGGGTGGGGTTAGACAGGGGCCGTTTCCCATCACTTTGAACCTGTTGACATCATAGCTGTGTAACGCTGTCGTCACCCGAAAAGATGATGATGGCGGTCGCCCTTCACCCTTACGCCACCTTGCACACCCTCCCTCACCAAAGCCACAGTTCAAATGAGTCCAACACCCAAACACAAACCAAACCCAAACGAAAACCGAAAAAAAGCCACCAGCATTGTCAAGAAAAAGGCAAGTAAGGAATATGAAATAAAAAAGAGAAACAAGTATATCAATTTATAACATCATTAATGAGTGAGTGAATACATAGGATAAAACTAGAAGTTCAAAAGGATGCTTGAAACCATTTCAGATAAAAAAGAAAAGAAATCAAGAAATCAAAACAAGCTCTTTGGAGACAGAAAAGCAGACAGAACTGCTGAGCCCAGTTTTGTGTCGTTGCCCTCCTCCGTCCATGCTGGAACTTCAATAGAAGTACACTGGTCATTTGTTTAAAAAAACGGGCCGGAAACCAGATCAGTTGTGATGACACTAGTATTGATTTGATAATAGTGTAGCTGGACAAGAGGAATTGATAGGCAATGCAGAGTTTAAATAAAAAAATGGACAAACAAAATGGCGACTCCAATGTTGAGCAAAATCACCATGACTACCAGAATAGAGTTGGAGCCCTGTTGAGTGAGAAAGAAAAAGGAGAAAGGTCAGTATCTGTTTATACAGTGTGTTTCGTATAAACAAATATACAGCACTTATTTGCATGCTATGTTGTTTTAGTTGTTTGATTCACTAAAATAAATTATGCAAATCAGGTAAGAGTGCAAACATGCCCAAAAATCAGTTTTGAACACAATCTGCCTGGTGTAATTCCACAAGAATGACCCCCGAGCGATTTCGTTGGCTAAAATAACATTTTAAAGGGTACTCATTTTAGTGCCTGATCTTACAAAATTGCTGTATGCTGTATGTCGACTAAACTACATTATTATAATTAATAATAATAATAATTCCTTACAATTATATAGCGCTTTTCTGGGCGCTTTACATAGAAGGGGGGAATCTCCTCAACTATCACCAGTTTGATATGATCATTAATGCCCAAAGAAACAGATAATTTCTCATTTTTTATGTTTTTGTAATTTTTTTCAAAATAATCACTTGTGTACTAGGTAAGCATTTGGCAAGCTAATCACTTAGTGTACTTGCTTAGCATTTGAAGTTAGCTAAAAGTAAAATCACTTAAGGTGTGTCCCAGATCACATATTTATGCACTATTCTATAACGTTTTATAGTATAAATAGTGTGAGTAGTGTGTTCACGCTGAAAATTTCAAAATGAAAAACTTTAAATTGTACCCCAAAAATGACACTTTACCGCACTTCAAATACCCCCAAAAAACAAAGTGTGGAATGTTGAGCACTTCATGCACTCAACTGTCGCAGTTTTAATTACGTAGCGAAGGGGGAGGGGCTATCAGGCTCGGTTTATGAATGACAAAATAAGCTTATATAATTCACTACATGGTTGAGTACATAGTGAATAAGTACATAGTGTATGAGTGCACAAAGCAACAAGCCCCGTGAAGCCATGGTTTACAGTGAATTTATAGCAGCCAAAGAGGTTTTAGGCACTCTGCTTCACGCCGGGCCTAACAACGTCCCTTAGCTGTTAGAAATTCACTGTAAACCACGGCTTCTTGAGGCTTACTGCTTTACAGTACTCTTCTAAACTAGCAGCCAAAAAAAATGCCTAAAGTGTACTCAACTACCCTGTGTGTCTGGATATTAGTTGGTTATAGTGCTCTTCTCGATCTTAGTTGGTTTTGGGTGCACTGCAAATAGTTAACATTAAGTGCGGCAAGCAAATAGTTCTCACTTTGTGTGAATACACGGCTCTCTATTAACCTAATTTGCATAGAAAGGAGGCATGTTTGCGCTGATACAGAATGACAATGATTAAAATACCCATGCCGATATTCTAGCATGTTTTGCACCTGCTGAGTGACTTTGCGCTGAAGTATGACATGCTAAAATTGCGCAACTGTTACGTGAATTTGCTCCACAGTGTATCAAGCAGTCAACATACTAAAGTCCTAGATTCACTGCAAAACACGTTTGCACTCTACAGTGCGTGATTAAAGAAAGCCGCATGATTATTCCATTCCCCTCGGCTCACCAGAGATACGGTATTATCTCAATGGAAATTAGAGTCTGTACTGCATTGTGCCAGCCCTCGTAAGGACCAACGTATTCGCAAAGAGCCGGGTTTGTCGAGCGCACTTTTTAATTGATGGGCTCATGTAAGTGTGTCTTGGACAATGTTTACAACCATTGAGGAGAGGGACACACGCGCTGCACATGCAAGACACATGTGATGCATGAAATTAGGCTGTGACAAGCGAACCGGACACAGTAGTGTTAAGAAGACGCCGTGAGCGCTGATTTTGCGCAATGAATTAGGACAAGCGTATCTCATAGAGTCACATTTAGCGCATCTTCCTGTTGAGCAAACACATTTTGCTCTCCACAGTTGTTTTATTGTAGAGTCAGACAGCTGTGCACTGTGTTGGGCCTGTTCTTCCTCCTCATGTGCTAAGCTAATCAGTTGTTTAGATATCTCCGGAATGCATAAATGTTGTTAAAAACATTGACAGCGTAAACGGGGCTAGCTATTGTGCAGATGTGTTTTTGTTTCATGTTAACCTGTCTTACACAAGTCTGCTGCATTGCTTGCCTCTCTGCGGCTACAAACATAAACCCCCTCCTTCCTAGAACTCACTCTTGTCGTTTGATTGGCCGCAACCCGAGCAAGGCATAAGCTGTTCCCTAGCAACAGAGTGTGGGACAGCCAATGCAGGGCTGCGTTGTGGAAGGAGCCACTTTGCCAATTTGCTGTTACCAAGGTGTTCTTAGTGCAGAAAGAGATCGTAGGGCCGCTAGGCAGTGGAAGGGGCCAGTTTGAAGTGTGGATATGTGTCCAGGTTGTATGTCTCGGGCTGTTGTCAGGTCCTGTATTCTCTTGGGACTCCAAACACCTACGCTGTGTTTGTGGAGGTTATTCTTCTTACTCATGGGCTCTCAGGCACCGATGCATACTAAAACACCTGGTGCATTTGCAGTCGATTAGAAATGTATTTGATCTATTTTGAAATTCTGTAATTGGATTTTATGATTCAACATTCAAATGTTTTATTGGACAAAATGTTTACTGAAATGTTAAGGTTGTGAAATATGTTTAAAATCAGGGGCACCGCTATGGTTTCTGGGCCCCTTGAACAGCATATTGTCTCAGGCCCCCTTGGTAGAAATCGTGTTTGGGCCACCTCTCCCTCCTCGGGCCCTTAGAATAGTCCCAAATTTTCCACCTGTTACGGTGCCCCTGTTTGAATTTATTTCTTAAGTTCAAGCAATAGTTCACCTGGAAATTAAGATTTGGTCACCATTTACCTCACGTTTTTCCAAAACCTGTGGGGATGTCCAATCTTGCACCTAGAGGGCCACTATCCTGCAGAGTTTAGCTTCAGTCCTAATCAAACACATCTAAACCAGCTCATCAAGGCCTTCAGGATTACTAGAAGCATCCAGGCAAGTGTGGCAGGTTGGAACTAAACACTTCAGGATATTGGCCCTTCAAGAGCAGAATTGAACACCCCTGCAAGTTTTTGTCATCTGTTTCTTACCCAGAGCTCATATAGGCCACTTTTACCAAACTTTTATGGTGTTTGGCATCCTTTATAAAGCTTGCAAGCTTTATTGTAAATGTATTGAGTCTTTCTTATTTCTCTTTTTGTGCTGCTCTGAAGAAAGTAAGTCATACGAGTTTGGACTGACATGAGGTTAAGCAAATGATACCAAAACTTTCAATTTTGGGGAAACTATTCCTGTTTTCTGTGTAGTGCATTTTCACTTACCGAGTTCACTTTGAGCTGAGACTGATTCTCATCATCGTGCTCTAGTGCAATAGGTGGGGATTTCTGTGGGGGTGAGAGTGTGAGGTCCCTACGGAGGGGCCGAGCCTCTAGCTTTTCCCCCACTCGTAGACTGTCCAACTTTCGCACTGAGTCCGGAGCCGGCCCCTCCTGTGCGTCCCTGGGCCCTGAGGCTTCCTGGACAACCCGTTCCCGGTCACGAATTTTACCCCGTCGCTGTAGTGTATGTCCACGGGACTCTGAGTGACTGTGCCACTCCTCCCCATGCCCATAGGGCTTTTGGGAGATATGGGAGTCCATTGGCTGCAACGGCCTCATCTCCATTTCGTAATTGCTCAGTTTTTCCTCATCCTGCTCTAAGAGACGGGAATGAGCCAAACTGTCTACATGTACCCGTTGAGATGTCCAGGAAGATGAGGGTCCATCTGGCCTCCTTTCCCGTTGGGTTTTGTGATTCGAGGAACTGTGGTCTCGAGGCTTATGATTGGAGGAGTGCTTGTGGCCGTTGGCCCGTGCCGCCCCAACCCGTACCTCGTCTTGCACTGAAGGAGTTGTGGAGCGGCTGCTGCCCCGACTACCACCTCTACTACTGCCCCCACGGGAGGGACGCTTGTCCTCGCTCCAACTGTTAGCCCTCAGGTACTCTCCACCTCCACCCGAACCACCACCACCTCTCCCCTCCATCAGCACCTGTATCTCTTGTGTTCCTCCACGCTCCTCGTCCACTGCAGTTTGTCGCAGAAAGCGGGCGTTTTTGGTGCGGTGGGAAGATTTGGTGGTTGGGCTTCGGGGAGGCGTGGAGGGCCGACTGGGAGTGGGGCTCACGTCTGGGGTAAGGTCTGGGGGCGTGGAGCCCTTCATATAGAGCTCAGTGCTATCCACGGTCCCACTAGAGATAACTTCCACGTCGTTCTCGCTCGAGTTCTGCTGTTTGGGTCGCTGGCACTCCACTCCTACACGGAGACAGAGAGACAAGTTTTAATTTTAAAACATGTAGGCATGCCACACACTTTAAATGTTGTACTTATTTCTGCAAAGGGGGTGTATGGGATGGGAACATGCCCTTGCATAAGCTTCCATCTGTCTTAAAGTCCCCATGAAATCAAAATTTATTTTTTTGGGTGTTAGTATCAATATGTTAGTCTTAAGGTTATCTATAAGGCAGTGTGCTCCAAAAAGTTAACACAATTTGCATTTAGAAGATATAAGCTTCCGAAGCTTGCACTTCGTCACTTCCGCCAAAACGGATCAACAAATTTTTTTGACGTCACATCGTACTTCAGCTTCTCATCAATCTTTCTTTCCAATCAAATGCTCTCTAGAATCCGAAGCGCCCGCCCCCTACACTATAAAATAGACACTAAAGCCGCGGCTGAAATCGGTCACTTGTCAACAGAATTAGTATTTTCTGTACAGTGAATGGCACGAAGTGCACTATATAGGGGACAGGGAACGATTAAAAAAAAAAAAGAAGTCTGGTTTCGCGGTGTGTCAGGCTAACCACCGCACCGCACACACACACTCTGCTCTGGTCCAGAGACACGATAGCACGGAGCGGATCACATGCACGAGTCGGCGCAGACCACAAAATATATCGGAGCTATTTGAATTCTACACAGAATGCTATATTTTATAGCAATAAGGATGAGATTGTGGCTGGCATAACCTGTCAAATGCAGCTTTACGGAGCTCAACGGCTCTGAACGGCTCTAGCCCAAGCTGTGATATAAACTAATGCTATTGGCTATTTTTAAAAAGGGGCGGGGCTGCTTGATATGTCTCACTCTGTCTTCCTGTTTCAGTTAAAATGGCGTCAACACATAGAGTAACGCTGCGTGTTTCTAAGCATTTCTAAGCAAAGGGACCTTTAAGGAAAAAAACAAATAAATACAAAAATGTTCATAATTAAGATTATGCAGAGATTAAGATTGAGCAGACCTGAATCAAATTCTTATTTGTATATGCATAGTTACAGAACTGCTCCTTTTAGTGCAACTTTTTTCCCAAATGACTCATGCGCTATGTTCCAAGTCTTCTGAAGTGATGGGATAGTCATAATTGCCATTATGAAGTGAACATTTTTAGTGTGTAATAATTTGGGTTTATGTTGGTGTGCCATGCTAGGTTTGACGTCACTGACACTAAACCAAAAGTGGTGCCCCGTTTCAAACATGCAAATTATGTTTGCATAATGTAGCTTAACATATTTGGCAGAATTTTATACTGGTACATCCCTAATGTTTTGTTATGGTCTTTATTCAAGTTTTGGTCACTATTTAAACTGTAGATATATAGGAAAGAGCTGCAAGAAAATTCTTCAGGAATTCTCTTCCTGTGTTCCACAGAAAAAATATTTGGCTAGCAGGTTTAAAACAACATATGAGTGAGTTAATCATAACAGAATTAAAATCTTTGGGTGAGTTTTCCCCATACAACCCTTGATTGCTTGAAGCACATGGGCCATTCCTGGTAAACTTGATACAGTGTAACTTATCAAAGCTTTCCAGAGTCAGCACCATGGCTGCTCTAATCAGCTCAGCTAATGAGACGAAGATTTTCAAGTCTGTTTGCGCTACAGGCGCACATCTCTATGAGCCCCGTAAGTACATAACTTTCAACTTAACCTCATAAAGGCTTGTACTCCAACTGTAAACATCATTTACAAATCTGTTGCAAGTCAGCACATCTCAACTAAGTTTGTTCTAACATTTCTAAGGTCATCACATGGCATAACTTTATCATTTAGAAAGGGGTGTTTTGTGATGGGATGCGATCTGAGAGTGTATAAATTCTTGCAGATGTGTGGGGGTGTGACAGCGACCGAAAGTGTGACTGCGTATACAGTATGTGTGTTTATGTATGTGGGTGGTGTGAATATGTGTGTGTGGGTATTGTGTGTGCATGCATAAATTTCATTGTGTATGTCAGCTAGCTTCGCGTGGGCTTGTCGGAAAGGTCAGCGCTGACCTCCCCTCATCTTCTTATTGCCTCTTCTATCACTCATTCCCCCCGCATGGCACAGTAGGGGCATCGACCCCTACAGTCCTGAACCCATCCGGCACCTACACTCGCACACAAAGACGCTTTCACCGACACTCTGCCATTCGTCTCCTGAGCTATTACACACGCACTTATATAAATCTACCTCTGACTGATTGCTAGTGCTGACATAAAATGATCAGCGCTAAATCATGCTCGTCTTCCTGAGAATCAATGAAAAATATTAGCACCTTTTCAAATGACGGCAAGACTGTGTTTTCAAAGTTAACTTATTGGAATATTTAGCATTCACAGTTAACTGGAAAGCTTAGTCACACTGTCAAACAGTTTGAAGCCCCTGTTATTTTTAGTCTCCAGACTCGGCTGGTTGCACTCACTGTTTCCTCGGTGCTGGAAAGAGGGGGAGAACTCTTTGGCGGTGATCCGGGCCAGCCTGCACTCTTCCTGGGCTTTCTGCGCTGCCGTCATCGCGGCATCGGCTTTCCCTCTGGCGTGAGCTGTCCTGTGAACGTAGCGGTCCGGGACAAAGATGTCGAAATGTGGAGAGAAAGACAGAGTTAGAAAAGGACAGGGCTTGTGGTCTTGCATTTAAGGTGAAGTGTGCAATTTATATACGCAGCATATATAGACAAAAATTTGAATAATTAGGTTAAATATTTTTTGAATAAATAAGCAAAAAATTTTTTTTGTTTATTTATCACAATAAGACCAGGGATATTTATTTTAAGTTACTGATCTTATTGTAAATGAATAATCGATGCACATTTGTACTCTTAAAGGGATAGATCACCCAAAAAAGAAAATTCTGTCATTAATTACCTTGATGTCGTTCCAAACCTGTAAGACCTTCATTCATCTGAAGACCACAAATGAAGGTATTTTTAATGAAATCCGAGAGCTTTCTGACCCTGCATAGACAGCAATGCAACTAACATGTTCAAGGCCCAGAAAGGTAGTATAGACGTTGTTAAAATAGTCCATGTGACATCAGTGGTTCAACCTTAGTTTTATGAAGCTACAAGAGTACCTTTTGTGTGCAAAGAAAACAAAAATAACTTTATTGAACAATTTCTTCTCTTCTGAGTCAGTCTTCAATGTGCATTCAAAAAGTATTCTAGTAGCTTCATAAAATTAAGGTTGAACAACTGATGTCACATGGACTATTTTAACAATGTCTATACTACCTTTCTGGGCCTTGAACCTGTCAGTTGCGTTGCTGTCTGCAGGGTAAAAAAACTCTCAGATTTCATCAAAAATATCCTAATTTGTGTTTCGAAGATAAACAAAGGCCTTACTGGTTTGGAACGACATGAGGGTGAGTAATTAAAGACAGAATTTTTCTTCCTCTGAAAGGTTTTTATTTTTATTTTTCCAGATATTTAAGCATTCTTTCTCTCTCATTCAAGTTCTGGCTCCATTCTGGTTCATAACACAAACTTGACATAATTTAATCAATATTTGATCTAGTTCCACAAAGTAATTCTTTTTTTCTTGTGGAATAGGCCCATCTAGTTTTATTCAAAAATATATCACATTGCATGAAGTTTTACACTGAAATTTCTGTAATCCTATAGCAAAAGTATACTTTAATATAGGCCTATATCATTATAGTATTACCACATTATATGGATGGTGATTTGGTAGTTCAGCTTTAATTGGGAAAACCTTGCTCTATGAAGCAGACCACAGAAAAACGCACACGAGCATATGGTTTAGCCAATGAACAATCCGTCATTAAATTTATAAGGCACATGCTTCAGCGCCTACCAAGGTCTTGACACGCCGATTATAAAAGGGTTGGCGATAAATACAGGCTGAAGGCAAACAGCAGTCACACACCCTCACTCTGAGAGACGCTCTCGGGACTCCACAGAGTCATGCCTTTCTGACACTGTAATTCTCACTTGTTTTAACTCCGTAAACTTGCCAAGACTCTACTTTGTGATCTGAAAACCAACTTTACTGCAGTTTAAATAACCATGTTTGAATGTAAATATCACATGATGTCAAGTGGTTGCAGAACAGTTTATTGAAATTTCCTCCAGTGACTGTTGAGGGATTTTTTTTTTTACATTTTCTAAACATTTTCTGAATAAATAATGAAAAGCCCAGAAATGTTACAATTATTCTCTACAATACGCAAGTATTGTTCAATGTTTCCCATCTGGACCTGTAAGAACAGGCAACAGTGCTTGCTGCGGCTGCTAAATAATTCACTAAGGAAATCAATGTGGTCTGTGTCTGAGACAATAAAAGAGAGCTAGTGTTCACAACCTCGCCTTTTAATGTGTGATTCCCATTCATCACACCCATCTGTTTTACCTGTGTGCGATCGAGACTTCGACTTTGCATGATGATGATGTACAGCATCATGCTCGCATGGAAGCTGGATTGTGTACTGTAAAAAATCATTTCTTAATCAGAATTTTGGTCTTGCTTTCCAGTAAGCAGAAAACAAGATAAAATGATTTAGTGGCAAAATTGCACGAGATAGGAAAATATTAATTGAATTGAGACAAATTATTGGCAAAATGGTATTATAAATGTATTATTAATTTCATTTTATTTAGTTTTAAATGAAGTTTGTTAGTAGTCGTGTTAGTCGATTTTTTTTAAATGGATTAATTTAATTAATATGACTATTATTTAACAATTAACATAATTGTTTACATTTTTATAAATTAAAGTATAAAGTAGTATTAATTTAATTTAATTTAATTTGTAATAGTTGCTTGGTAGTTAAAGTTTATAAGAGTTATTAGTAGTAAAGAAGCATAGTTCAATTAGTAATAAAAATAATAGTACAAATATGAAACATTAATATTTCAAAAAAAAAAAAAAAAAATATGAAGTACATTAATCATGACTAATATTAAAACAAGTATTCATAATTAAATTGTTAGTTCCACTGAAATCATCAAATTGATTATTAGAATTTGTATTAGTAGTAATAATTTAATAGGTAATGAACATTTTATGATTTAAAATATTATTAATATAAATATATTTAACAATAAAAGTAATTTTACTGCATAAATATCGACGTATAAAATAGTAATAATTTAATTTAATTTAGTTTATTGATTAGTAGTTAATTTAGGCATTTATTTCAAATTGTATGATTTAAATTAATACAAATTTTATTAAACAATTAATACAATTGTTCATATATTATTACATGTTATTTAAAAGTATTTGTAAAATATTACAATATTATTTTTGCTGGAAAATGAAACAAATAACTTATTTTCAGCATTTTAATGAACATGTTATGTTATGTTTCAACAGACTTCTAGGCAGATTATTCATGCAAATGAACCCCAGGTAAGAGGATGCTCTCCCTTTCTCACTGAACTTTTTCCCCAGGTCTCATTCTCTCTCCTTGTTTGTGCAGTGGCTGTCTTGGTGCAGTATTGCATGTCGATGCTCATCGATTGCACCCTCTTCTTTTCTGCTCTAGGCTGTCTTCACCCAGCCAGCCAACCCAAGTGCATGTGTGTGTGTGAGTGTAGTGTGGTCAGAACATGTAGGTGAGAGAGCATTCGAGTGTGTGTGTGTGTGTGTGTGAGGGAGAGAGACGGCGAGGTAGGGTCGGAGGAAGGATTTAGATCATTCACCCCGTGACGGTTGTCCTGGCAACCGCAGAGGAGAGAAAGTGAGGGAGAGAATAAGATGGCGTGGGGGGTATAAAAAGGACAAACAATTAGATAACAGAGGAGAATGAGAGGAGGATTGTGGGATGCTTCTGGAGGTGTTGAGAGTACAGTCAGAGAGTGAGGGCTGGATGTGAGAAACCGTCCATTCACTAATAGAGGGCCTCTAAACGGTGTGTGTATCCTCTCACACACCACACACACACAACACACACACACAACACACCACACACCACACAACACACTCTGATCCAGGTGCTGTGAGATTGGGTCGAGCTGTGCTGGTTGCCGCTCTATTTATATACCGCGAGAACGGTAGCAATGTTTCTACACACTTTCTGATGGAAACAGAGACTAAACATTGTTTGACAGCAAGTCTTTCTAACTCAGTACAGTTAAAGGGATCGTTCAGCCACAAATTAAAGTTGTGTCATTTATTCAACCTTGTGTTGTTCCAAACCCGAATTACCGTATTGGCCCGAATATAAGACGACCCTGATTATAAGACGACCCCCCTTTTTCCAGATGTACCTTTTGGAAAAAGGCTTTTTAAAAAACAAATCTTGTTTTTTCTCAGTAAAACACATTTTGTCTTCAATTATTTTCATAATGCATATTTTTCCTATTTAAATTTTTATTTTGAAAGTATGGTAAAAACTGGTAAAAATGTACCAACAATAACATTTAAAAATATACACTTTTTGATATACAATAAAAAAAAAAAAAAACAGTGTAGCCCATTCTGAATTTAGAACATTTAGGATATCAAATCTAATAGTAGCTACCAAAAAATCTTATTAACAGTAGACAGTTCAATCTACTGTAGTCTCAAAATCTGGGTACTGTCTTACGTTTTAAATCCAAAGGGAGTTTGGTCCCATCAGGCTAACGTGACAGTCACGACTCATGCAGCTGTAAGGTTTTCTTTTTCTTTGTTTTTACTCGCGATCTTTACAACACGCATTACATTACATATTTCATGGCACACTCGTTTTATGCGTATTTGGTGCCACCTATTGTTGTGGGTGTATTATTGACGTCAAAGTCTAGACCCTGAATATAAGACAACTGGTTTTTTAAGAATGTATTTCAAGAAAAAACATAGTCTGATATTTGGGTCAATTACGGTACTTAATTTTTCATGAAGACACAAATGGTTGACTTTCTGAGAATATCCTGGCTTGCTTCTTTTCCATATAATAACGTGTTTTTGTTTTTTTTTTTTTTGTACATCTTGTTTTTCAGTGTTTAAAGATTGCATTTACTTGAGAAGCAAGTTGCCAGAGGAGAAGTTTTGTTTTCAGATAATTACCGTTCAAAGGTTTGGGAAGATTTAAAAACAACAACAAAAAAAAAACTTTTATTTGGCTAGGACGCATTAAATTGTTCGAAAATAATAGTTAAAAACATTTACATTATTCCAAAAGATTCTTATTTCAAATAAATGAAGTTTTTTTTTAAAACTTTCTATTTATCAGAGAACCCTGGAAAAAATTATCATGGTTTGCACAAAAATATTAAGCAGCACAACTGTTTTTTTTGGTATTAATTAGAAATGTTTCTTGAACAGCAAATCGTATATTAGAATGAATTCTGAAGGATCATGTGACACTGAAGACTGGAATAATGGTGCTGAAAATTCAGCTTTGATCACAGGAATAAATTACATTAAAATGAAGTAGGAAACAGTAATTGCATATCTCTTTGTTAAAACATTTACAAAAAACAAACCAATCTTACCAAACCTAAACTTTTGGTCTGTAGTATATATCTTGAATTAGGTTTCTTCTTAATGCGTCAAAGTAATATTTAAAATGATAATATTCCCTGAATTTAAATGTTAGATAATTTCAGTTAAATATGGAAAGTGGCAAGTAGTGAAAATTAAGTTATTCACTCATTTTCCTCTCCATTGTATTGCTTTTTTCTCCATTCATTTTCATTACATAGAAAAAAAATAGTAGCCATGATATTTTTCAAAAATGTACTTTGTGTTCCGCTGAAGAAAGCACATCGTATGGGTTTTGTTTCAGCATTTTGGATCAAATGAATTCTTATGTGTGTGAACGTCCCCTTTAACACATTCATTTAACACTCATCCACGTGTAAACGCTCTCATCTTTCCCTGACGCTAACACAGATTCTCACTCTTTTTTTCTTCCGTCCTGCCTCTCGACACTCAGACACGTGCAGGCACCTCCCATCGGTTCTTTCACTCTCTTTCATACACACAGAGCTCTGCCTCTCATTCACATTCTCCTACTCTCGTGTCTGTACTAAATGATCTGAACACCCTCTGTTCTTTTTTAAGCTCAAATTCACACATCCACAACCTACAGTACAACTGATCCATCAATTTCAAAGATGGATCTTCCAGTCTCCTGAAACAGCATTTATAATGGAAAACAAGATTTTTCTTGCACTTTTGACATAAAAAGAGCTAATACATGCTAATATTCACAATCCAAAGCTCTCGCCCCAGTCCACCCAGACACAATGCCTTGGGACATTTAGAAACAAAGTCAATGATTATGACGTAAAAAAAACCAATGAGAACATTAACATACCGTATGACCATCTACGTTAAAGCATCAATGTCAATACAGCACAACAGTCTGCTAAATATTTCTCCTCAGAGAAATTCATTTTTAGCAGTACAACATACAAAAGTTCCAACACAGACCATGAACTCTGAGATTAAAGCAAGACACTACAGGTAAATATACATATAGATCTATACAAATATAGATTTTGGGCTATTTGGCTTTCCGTAATGTGTTGTTTCAGACTAGTGGAGAGAAAACATCCAATATACACTTTAAAGTGTTTCATGTTTACTACACTTCATGTATTTGCATCTGTAGATATACTGTATATATTACTGTACCTTTAAAGACAGTTTTCTCAAAATGATTTTTCTCATGCACAGAGCCTAAAATCTCCACTTCGTTAGCACTTACATAGAACAAACTTTAGTTTTTTTTCTATCTATATGCTGAAGGTTTTTACAGTTTATAATTTGCTGATTGCTTTTCTTTAAAACATATTTTTTTCTGGATGTTGACAGTATTTTCTTTATTTATCGAGTGATAAATGGGGAATTTCAAAATCTCCTTTGTAAAAACCTTTGACTCTATATGTCAGACAACATGAAAACAAGTTTATAAAACCTGACTTATCAAATGTTCAGATTTCTGTTCTGGAAATGTGGCAAATACGCATATTAATTGACAATACTCTATTGCATATTTAATTAGCAGTATAAAAAAACTTTTTTTTTTTTTTTTTTTTTTTAAAAAGGGGGGTTTTGCAATTTTAATGT
Organism: Sinocyclocheilus anophthalmus; assembly: GCA_018155175.1. NCBI lineage: Eukaryota > Metazoa > Chordata > Actinopteri > Cypriniformes > Cyprinidae > Sinocyclocheilus > Sinocyclocheilus anophthalmus. The sequence continues at coordinate 204,128 of JADLZN010004653.1, forward strand.
AATTAATTAAGGGGGGAAGTAGGTCAGTTTTGTTATTTATTTATTTTTTACACATTTTTCTTCCACCCTATTTATTGATGGAATCCACAAGTCAGTCTCTCTCTCTCTCTCTCTCCCTCACACTCTCTCTCTCTCTCTCTCTCTTCTCCTCTCTCTCTCTCGCTCTCTCTCTCTCTCTCTCCATACACACACACACACACACACAAACACTCACAATCACACACACACACACACACCACCCACAACACACTGTATGTTTTACATGGTAGTGCTTTTATTGATTCTCTTACATCATTTGAAAAGATTCATAGGATGAGTAGTTAAGAAGTTTAGAATCACATGTTGTAATATGATTCATTTTTGTTCAAATTAAATGCTGGTATATTTACAGCTGGTTGGATGAATTCAAGGTTTATATGTATTTGTTGAAATTTAATTGGAAGAATATCAGAAGCAGGGCCTCTGAAAAAAAGTGGGTGGTCACTGGTCACCTTTGTGCTAAATAATATTATTATAAATTCGTAACCAGAAATGGCTGTTTTATGACAACAAAGCCCTAATCTCTATGGATGACCCAAATAAGCTGCCCCGTGACCACCAGAACAAAGCTTTAATTTGCAGATGACTCATAGTTGCTTCCGGTGATAGTGCCTCAGTGCAAGTATACTGTAATAGTTACTTTGACCACGTTGACGCTTGGAAGCTGTTATGTGATATTCTCAGTCATTTTGTGTATCCTGCATGCTGTTTGTGTTGCGTGCGCGTATGTTTGTCTAATACCGGAAGTGTTCGACTTCAGCATTTGTGTGTTTTGGAATTGTATGGAAATAATTAGAAATCTTAAATAATTAGAAATAAAGTTTTCCTTGATCTTTTAACCAAAAGAGCTCAATGTACTTCCCATTCACATTCCTCCCAGTCCAAAAACATAGTTATTGAAACTAAAAGATACTGTTCTAAACTAAAAGCAAATAACCAGCCATGCACGTCATTGATGCCAATTGAGTGTTAAGAAACTCGAGTCATGGCCAAGAAACCCACAGTAAGCTCAGCAAAGCACTGGTTCTCATTTCACATGCAAAGAGGGAATTTACATAGAAGTCTTAAAGGCACAGCAGAAAAAAAACAGCCTATTTGTAGGGCCAAGAGAGGCTGGAAAATTGCCATGACTGTTTTTGGTTCAGAAAACCTTGATTTAAATGGACCTTGTGGAAAAAATGAAAAAAAAAAATGCATGAAATGACTCCTTGCAGTGTACAAAGGATGGTTTGTGAGAGGTTTTGAGACAAAAATTAAGCATTTTTTCTATTCGACTTTAGTGATTTGTAAATATTAAATGTTGTGCAAATTTTGGAGTGGAATGCACATAAATGTCAGTGTGTGTGTGTGATTAAGATTATATATATATATATACTAATGGCCAACATATACAATTGATAAGATAAGAGTATTAGCAAGATCTTGATGTTAGTAATTTACAGGAACTTGCATTAAGAAGAAAAGTATTGGGGTCATTTTTGAGTTCATGTCAGTTGTAGTCTAAAACGGTTAAAAATCATCACTGTTAACTGAAATAAAACTTAAATAAACATTTTCAATGAAAAACAAGTTAAACTTAACGTAAATGAAAATGAAAAATGTTGCCTTGGCACTTAACTGAAATAAAATAAGTTTTTAAAGTAAAAAACTATCTGAAATAAAACTGAAATAATATATATATTTTTAAATGAAAAACAACTTAAACTTAAAAACTTCTCCTATTATGCTCTTTTACAAAGTCTTGATTTTGTTTTGGGGGTGTACTAGAACAGGCTCTCATACTAGGTTGTTCGAAAAACACATTATTTTTCACATATTTTACATTATTACAGCACCTCTCTCCCCAGTCTGGCACGAACGGCTCGAATAGTTCCTGTATCAGATGAAGGCCCGCCTTCTGAAATACAAGATGTGCTGTGATTGGTTAGCTGGGCCAGTGTGTGTTGTGATTGGTTAGCTTGGCCAGTGTGTGTTATGATTGGCAGCACTTGGCGCCTGGTCGTGAAATGTCACGCCCCTTACCATAGCGAGCTTCAGTGTAAATATTGCGTCAAAATCAAATCAATTTGAGCGTGATTTAAACCTGGATGATTGTTACCACTCTTAAGTTCATCTGCTTTGGGAGTGCTAGCCGTGTCTCCGACATGGTGATAACACTCGTTGCCTTCTCTAGTGCAGCTCAACCAGGTCTCGTCCCATTCGTCGATATTTGTGATATCACAAATCCCGGAAAATATGCGTTGTAGTCCAAACGAGTCGTTCGTTGTAGTTTTTGAAAAGTTTTTTCTGTAAAATATAATATCGCCTTTTGAAGTGGACTTTGAGCTTTGTAACTTGCAGATTTTTTTATGCTCCAACAGCAACATTACAGACTAACTAAAGTTGAAAAAGTAAAAAAGCATAATAGGACCCCTTTAACTTAAATAAAATAAGTGTAATTTAAAGTAACTTACTAAGACTAACACCAATATAAAAAATTTAAATAAGCTAAATATAAATATTAAAAAAGAACACATAACAAAATTACTTAAACTCAAAATGAAAACTGAAATTATAAAAATATATATGTCTTTGATAATACATACACTTAGAACCTGAAAAATGCATAAAACCACAGTGTAATGCTTTATTTTACATTTCAGTTTCAGCTTTATCTCATTGGTTGCTCTCAAGCACTGTGTGTATGTGTCTGCTCCGTGTGTTGGCAGGGCCAGTGCTAAGCTGTAGTGATAGCATTGCTGAGAATATAATGAGGTCAGTGGGATTTGTGGGGTGAGTGACGCTCTTAATATAGCACATGCATACCTATGCGCGTTTGAATGAGCGCACACGTACGCAAACATATGCAGCCGCCATCAATGGGCAGGCACGAGCACATAAACTCAACATATGTGCTTACACACACATTTCCCTAACATGTATGTACAGATCACATGGATGCACACAGCACGTGTTCGCAACATGTGTGAGGCTATAAGCTACTGTGGGTTCGTGAGCAGTTGGGATTGTGTTTGAAATGGAGAGAGTGAAAAAAATAGGCAAACTGGCTTAGATCCAATTCAGCCTGCCTGGTCTATCTCCAGCAGGTCTCCAGCACTTTTGGCATAATGCGGAAGTCTCTGATTTCTCGTCCTGAACCCTATCTCGATCTCCTTTTTCTTCTGCTGACCTATGAGTCACCCAAACAACCCGAACTAGACCCGTGATTCCCAGTCTGGAGAATGTACCAAACTCCATGGGGTTCTTGGAAAGATTTTGATTTAGCTTTAGTTCTTTTTATATATATATATATAAAACTGAGTTTAAAGGGATAGTTTACCTAAAAATGTGGAACACAAAAAGGAGATATTTTGAAGGAGTGTGCTAGTTGCTGTTTTCTAGGCAATTACAATGAAGGAGGAACACAAAGCACCATAAAACTATAAAATGTGGTTCTGACCGTGTTGTTATATTTCAGCTCCCTGAAGTCATCTATACCTTTATATAGAAAAACATACAGAATGTAAATGTTATTCAATAAAACAATCTTCTGCAAACTGTTGTTGAATTGGCTTCTATTCAGTGAGTTGAATTAGTCTGATTTGTGAACAGATCAACTGATTGATTTAAGAGATCTGACTAAAAAATCTTTCGTTCATAACCAGAATCGGTAGTTAAAAAAAAAAAAAAAGGTATAAAGGTTTGAACAAAATTGGTTGAGTAATGATGCGTATTTGAATTTTTATTTTAGTATTATTTATACACAGTTATAGTATTTTTTAATATTTTGAATTGGCTTCTATTTTATATTTTCAGGATTTTACATATTTATAAACGTTATTTTATATATTTTAATTTTAGTTTACAATTTTGTCATTTTATTAGTTTTATTTTTAGATTTAATTCATTTTGTTACATTTTTACTTTTAGTAATTCTAGTACTTCAGCTTCAATAAGAAACACGTTTTTAACATTTACGTTTTATTACATATTTTATTTTTAAAAATATTTCAACTTTATTTGAATTAACATAAATTATTTTCATTAATTTTAGTTTTAGTTAACAATAACAAAACTGTTTTGGATGGACTATTTTTCTAATATTAAGGCTACCAAAAGGTTAAAATAATTTAAATTTAATTGCAATGAATGTTTTTACAATTTACAATTAATTTTTCTCCCCTTTTACAGTGTAATGTCAGGTCATAGAACACATTTCTGTTTTGGTGTCAATGAAGGAGCATTTGAAACTTATTTATGCCACTGTATTGCTACCTAAGACCACAAAAGTTGGGAAACACTGCTCTAGTCTAGACAATATCAACAAAAGCAGACATGCAGACAACATGGTGAAAAATGCTTCCATTTTTCAATTAGGATTCAATATTCAACCAAACTGTATTTGGTTAATAAACACACATACACGGACACACACTAACAGCGTCAGGCAATTTATGACTATGGCATTACATGTCTATGTTATTGATTACCACTGTTGCTCTGCATCAATACAGACATCAGTCAGCTTGCCGATACACCCAGAATCTACATGACTCTCATTAAGTGAATCCCGACTTATATATTCTCTCTCCACGCTGACACCTACACAAATCATTCATGTTTCCTTAGCAACCACACCACAGAATGGCACCAGCAAGGCCTATTTAACAGGTCCCAAGTAACCGCTAGAAATATGGCCCTGTGTTTGGTTGCAGTGTAAAGAATTGGGAGGATGAATGTTGTAGAACAATACACTAATGTCAGTGAGCACTTGTGTAGTCCAAGCAGATGTTTGAGTGTGCATGCTAATGCTAAGGAACACGGCGTGCATTTTAAGACTCCCTGAATTTAAGATAGTTTCAGTTAAAGTCCATGTTTGTTAGCTCTGAAGCCATCTATATGTTTGCATACTCCTAAGAGTTAATAAAATGAGCTTTTAGCACATATATGCATTTTTACAATGCAAATTTTTAATGTTGCTCTACCAGGAAAATGGGCCGAACATATTGATGACTCATCCTGCACTACACAGATGTCGTCCAATCAAATGCTTTGTAGAATATTTTTATCAGTCATAACTCGTGGAGAGAAATAGCACAGACACTGGAAAAGGATGAATCTTTCTAGTGCACATTTGTTGAGTGCCTGTGTTCACGCACAGTATCAAATGGAATATATTTTGAAAAACAATGTGTTCGGCTGCCGCTGTATGCATACACTGAGTGTTTGTGTTAAAACTGAAGTATACTTGGGCTTTATACCACCTGCAACCAACTAGCAGGTACATAGGTTCATGTAACTAAAGCTCATTATGGAAAGCGCCCAAACTTTGTTTCAAAAAGAAATATGTCAGTGCATATGATTTAGTTACATCATGGCCATGAGCCCAAGTACTTGGTAGTCTGTTGCAGATGGGAGAGACATACTGTGCTTATTCTAGAGGATCTAATTGGACAAAATTATGTCTAGTGAGTCATCAACATTTTTGGTCCATTTGAAACATGTATGTGTACTTAAAGCTAATTTTGTCAACTCTTAAGAGTACATTAGCATTTGTTTGCACAAACATTGAGCTTGTCAAGTTGGTCTTTGAAACATTTAAAAATCAGGAGCTACTCTAGTAAAATCGTTTAAAGCATTATTTTCACCCTAAAATGAGGTAACTGGCTTGGTTTGCTTTGAGAATGTATGTTAGCATTGGGGTCGAGTGCTTTTTGAGGTCAGCAAGCGGCTAGCAAAGATATGTTTTCAAATTAAGACAACGTGTCTTACCTTGAGAGCGCGATCTCTGACTTCTGCTTTGCAATGTCGGCGGCCTTGTCCGCCGTTTCGACCGCCCTGTCCACTTTCTCGCGGATCTTGCTGGCACGTAGTGGGATGAGGTTCTTGCGTTTGCCGCTGACAAGCACATTCTGTTTGTATTTGCCCTCCTCTTTGGTGCCATCATGAAAGGTGGTGCATCCGTAGCCATGCCTCTTGTTGCCCAACCATTCGCCCTGGTAGTGCAGTCCATCCGAACGCCGGCTCACCCCGCATCCTGTCCTCTTGTCGTTCTTCCATTCGCCGGCATAACTCTCGGTGGTAGTGGCGTCTACATCGTCCTCGCCCACTGGCAGCTCACCTTCCCCTTCGCCTAGGCTGATGGTTGAGTTGATGTCGGATGCGGCGGAGCTCACCGTACTCATTCCGGCCTCGCTGCGGAAGGAACTCTGCTTGCTCCGCTGGCTGGCTAATGAGCTCTTGGACTCAGATTTTCGCAACTTGAGACCACTCAGGAGTGAGCGGCGGAACAGGCCCTTCTTTTTGTTCTTCAATAGCTCTGCCTCACTGTGAGCCGTCAGAACGAAGCCTCCACGGGATACGGCCGGGCTGCCCGCTGCTAGGACACCGCCGCCCCCCACGCCAGCCACAGGCGCCCGATCGCCAGTCAGCAGAGCTGTGCCATTGCTGTGCTCGGAGCGCAGAGAGTTTATGGAGGTACGCAGAGGTGAACGGATGACGGCCGCCATGCCGTACGGAACGCTTTGCCGTACGCCGTATCCATGCCGCATGCCGCCCACCCATTGACCCTGGTATGTACCTGAGTGAAAAGACAGGATATAAGAGACAACTTTAGACATGTACACTACGAATCAGCATTCAAACTGTCTGTTGCAGGGTTTTGCGGAACTGCAGCAGATGTGAAACCCAGGGTTCCCCTGCTGAGTCTGCTGCCCTCAGGTTTCTCCAGTTTGGAGAGTTGCCTCATGTTTTCAGCTCTGATAGTCTGTTGGCCTGTGACTATGCTGGAAAAAGCATTATATAAAGCAAACTGTCTGAAAGGGCTGCCTTTTTAGCTGCAGTGGTAAGAAGAATGAATTTTGGTCAAAGAAATAAGTATTTTCTAATGGTTTCGGGGACTAGAAAAACAGCCAGTTGCAACAATAGTGTCAACCCTGTTGAACCCTGGGTTTCACATCTGCTGACAAGTCCCAAGTTATTTAATCTTATTCATGGAAAGTTAAATTATAACTTAAATAGCTGATGGCAATGGAAGATTTTGTGGACCCGAGTCCATTTGCAGCAAAGTTAGACTGAAAATATCTGTGAAACCTTTCGGTGAACTTATGTGTGCTAACAAACAGGTGCTTTGAGTTTTGGTCATTTTTCCTTGTGATTATGATTGAAAACCAAAGGACAGTCAAAACAACAATTTAGCTGCAGGCACTTAGTATTTTGAAAGGTTAATTGCCCTTTTACCTGCCTTGATACTATAAACTTAACCACCAGGGAGATCATACTGCAATTTACAGCTCTGTAATATGTTTGTGCCTTTTGAGTAACTCAATACAGTTGGGAGAGGTTTGTAATGTGTGTTACTCCAGGCACAAACAGTAATAATCCTCGTGAGCTCAATAAAATGCTTCTCTCGTTGCTTTTATGCCACGCAATGAGAGCGAGTAACAACTTCATGAAAAAAAAGAATGAAATGTTGTGGGGCAGTGCATAAAAATAATGTGGAAAAGGTGCCTAGTATTTCGACTATAGCAAACTACGTTGAAATCTACAGCGAAATGTTGTATATCACCTAAAAATAATTGTTAAATACTTATTTAAAATACAATTTTTTGTCTCATTTTGCCAAACTATCAAACTAGGTGCATGATGCCCCTTAGACGCACCATTGTTACAGCTGTGATCACTAATAGCGTCATCAGCATGACCAACCTCATCAATGGCAAGCACAGGAAGTGCCATAATGGCAACAGTGGAAGAGTGTTTTTGGCAGCCATGATCTCCAGACCTGGCTCCAGTACTTTGCTTATAGTGATGGAGCCTCAAGGGACCAAGTTTTCATCTTATCGATCTTAATGTCCATGAGGTATCACAATGCCCATCAATTTATCCGCCAGCAGTGTTATTTATTGGTGAGTGTGCCAACAAAATAATGGAATGTTGCATCCTGTAAAATTTCCTTTATGGCGCTGGCAGCCTGATCTTTCTGCCGGGAGTCTTGATGAATCACCATCTTGGAACTTTCATTAAGTGACATGGGTAACCAATAACACTAAGTTTCTCGCAGATGATAAAAACAGCACTGATGGGCCTTAATCCGAAAATGTTGTCACTGAAGAAGAAAAAGAGCATTTTAATCCTTACAGTTGTTGTTTCATTATAGGACTGGTGCTTAATGAATCGCAACTAATGACATATATCAATATCTGCTAAGAAAGGCCCTCAAACGAAGATAATTTAAGACATTATCATTGAAGACAAAAATTGTGTTAGCTGTCAGTGTTTTTTATTTTTTTTTATTTCATATCAGTTAAACACTTTGTCTGTAAGATGCCATGTCAAGTTATAAGTGGTTAAAGCACTTGCAACCTAATTACAGAATGTCTCTCTCCATGGTGCTGAAATCTGGGATAATGCTCTTTCATACAGGCATGTTTAAAAGAATCGTTCACCCAAAAATCATTTACTCACTCTTAAACCTGTATGATATTGTTTCTTCAATAAACACAAAAGATTTTTTGATGATATCATGGCCATGTAATGTAAGAAAATATAACTGGAGTGTTCAGGTTATTTATATAAAATGTTCTTTTTGTGTTCCACAGAATCAACAAATTTAGAACATTGTGAGGGTGAGTAAACTGAGTGAACTGTCCCTTTAAGGGTTTGTGCTCTCCTAGCATGGATCTTTTATACCGGAAGGTGTATATTCACCATCCACCTGATCTGTCCTGTACTTTTTGGCGCTCTATGAGATCACCTCTGATGTAACCACTATCCTTACATGCTGATGATTCATCCTGGCCAACATTCTAGAACATGCTGGCACTATTACTGTGGCAGCCACACACACAGCTCACTGTGCTACTTCCGTTATCTCACCATCTCTCCCACCTCTTATTCGTTCTAACCCTCTTTTCTTTTCTCCCATCCCTTTTGTCTATACATTATCAGCTTTCTCATCCTGTTAGCTACATGCATACACATCCAGCCATATGAACGCCCCCATTCCCTCTGCCTGTATTGATCTCTGTGGGTTGGCATGTCAGCGAGGGCTGCTGGATGGCTCAATGGGGCTGGAGCTGTGCTTGGTGGATTTTCCCAGCCCCCACTTCAATATATGTACTTTCCTGGCTCACAAACAGCCCTGCCACAGAGATTCTTCTTTAACAGCATCCTCTATTTATCGTTCTATATATTTATCCTTCTTTCTTTTTATCATCTTTCATTCCATCTGTCTATCTATCTATTGTTCTATAAATTTATCATTCTATTTATCATCTCTTTCATTCCATATGTTGATCTATCTATCTATCTAACATTATATATAACTATCCTTCTATTTATCATCTTTCATTCTATCGATCATTATATATAACTAACCTTCTATTTATCATCTTTCATTCTATCGTATCGTTCTATAAATGTATCACTTTCTATTTATCATCTCTTTCATATGTTGATCGATCTATCTATCATTATATATAACTATCCTTCTTTCTATTTATCATCTTTCATTCTATCTATCCTTCTATCATTCTTTCATTCTATCTATCTATCTATCTTTCCATATATATCTTTCTATTTATCGTTTCTCTTTCATTCCATCTGTTGATTGGTCTATATATTTCTGTTTGTCTGTCTGTTTCTTTCTTTCTACCCTTCAAGGTTTTAATCGTTTTATCAGAAGGAGAATACTTGCAGGCTGAGTGTGTGTGTGAAAGAGAGAAAGCAAGAACTGCAGTTGAAGTGAGAACAGGAAACTGACACACTGTCACAGGCCTGTACTGTTGTGATTCTGATGCCGCGTTCCGGCGGAGTGGCCGACAGTTGGCCAACATCTGGCTGATGCTTGCTTCATATTGTCGGGCAGCCGCTGCGTGCTGTGTAATATGTAGTTCAAACGCAGGCCTAAACTGATGGGATTAGCTTGGAAAATTCCCACACACAGTGACACATAGAAAGAGAGGAGGCATCAGTTCACACCTCCTAAACATTCACAGTGTAGTTCTTTCGCACAAACGCACACACTATCTTCCATTCATTATCTACTGCATACTTTTGCTCACTTCAGATTTAACTGTAACATTCCAGAAGACTAAAATAACTCAAGATTTTGAGATAACAGTAGCTAAATATCTTCATCATACCAACATTATTGTAATTTCTACAGGCCACAAATTAAAGAATCTATTTCCTGTTCTAATTTTTCACAATTATAAATCTTTACAGACTTATTGTATAGCAAGCAATTTTTGTGGATAATCAGTAACATTAATGTCCTTAAAACAAAAGCAAATCTAATAGATAGTTCAATGGATTATAGACGAGAGAGAATTTTTGATTATGATGCATTGGCAGGCCTTCCAGAATAAAGACTGTCTGACAGTGATGTAAAACTGCTGACGTCTGTAGTGCCCTGATTGATGGGCACAGCGTTAGCACAGACACAAAACTAAGCATCCGACTCGGAGTCTGGCGGTCTGAGGACAAGATCCGCCCACCGGCTGAAATGGTTTTGTACATTACGTCTTTCCATTTGAGGTATGTGGTGGGGGAACTTGTCCTTGATTAGCCTTTGAACTATACTGTGTTCCCTGAAGGCCTCAGGCAGAGTCCCAAGTCACAGCGACTGAAATTAAGATGCAATCTTCACTGTTTTGTAACAAGATGCGCAAGAAGAGCACAGTATTGGTGACCCTTTACATTAGATTATATTTATGGATACTGTAATGCACATTTAATTAATTACAAAATTTTATTTCATTGTGTTTACAAATGAAACATTAAGTAGGCTTGTTTGTTAGTATTCAGTTCTTACGTTTAAGCTCATAATTTACATATTCTTCTTTATTTGTTTATATTAAAAGATGTTAGCATTTCAGATATATATTTTTTAAATTTAGTATGACCCTGAAGTAGCTGCATTACAGATATTTATATAGACATAATAAAAATGTACAAATTTATTGTAATTGTCATGCTAAAGAATTTACATATAATTGTTTTTTTAATATCATGTGATAATTCCTGATTCATCAATAATTTTTTTTTTTTACCATTGCAAGCATTCAGAGCATGCTGGGAAACCTGTAGTACCTGGAGGATTTTTGTCAAGAAAAGTGGACAGATTCACTCATACAAGGATAGAACATACAGTATAGAGAACCAGTGGTATGTAAACTTTTGGATAGGATAATTTGTGTAAATACAGTTATTGTTTTGTCTTGTGAAATGTAAATAACTATTATACTTCATCAGGAGAAGAGCTAAACAAAATGCTGTTTTCTAACATTTTGGTCATTAACTGATCCATAACTGACATATTTTATGAAACGGGAACAGTCAGGATAAAAATCAACAATCTGGATTGCAAAAAAGTGGACATTTGTTAATTTCAGACTAAACAAACAGCCACCTTTGACATTAAGAAAATAGGTTATTATCGGTCAAAACAAATAGCTAAAGTGTCCCCCATGTATGATTTCCCAGTGAGGTCAGGCAGGGGAACAAAAGTGAGATCTCTTGTGGCAAAAACACACGCAATCCGCAAGTCCTTTGATAATTCTGCAGGTAGCCATAGGAACTTCTCATTAAAAGAGGCAGTTAAAGAGGTGCTATAAGTAAACAGCATGACAGGCAGCCCTAATGAAGAAAATTTGTTAGATAATCGTTGGAAACTCTTCTCTTGTATTACTATGATATCGTGGGAAAGCTCCTCTCAGGGAGAAAGAGATAGAAGGAGAATAGTCACGACACCAGCGCGCTGCTGGCGCTCTCCGTGGTTCTGAAGATAAGAGTGGGTGTACAGCCTGCCTGGTTCGGTTGGGTTTTATATCCTCCTGAGACTCAGCAATTCATTTTTGTTCACTGTAGTGGACATAAGTTGTTTGTTAATATTGCTAAGACCGTATATATTACAGTTTGAAGTGTTTCATATGTCATCTTGTTTTTTTCTTTCAAATTGAATATTATAATGATATGATATAGCAAACAGCAGGGAAAATACAATCCTAAATGCAATTAATAAAGTGCAACTAACAAGAAAATAAATTGGGTTATCAAATGTTAAAAGAGAGGTTAAAATTACTCCCATATCATTTACTGTTGATGTTAAAGGCAACATGCAACTGTTTGGTATTTCATCCGTACATCTGGTATTTTTGCACATATGGCAAACCTTGTTTTTGTATGTTTGCTGGGTCTCAGGAGGTTAAGATGTTCAAATATCCAATATAACGTATATTCTTTCCATAAAGTAGATGCCAGATCAATTGCTTTGTGAATCTAACAACTCTTTGAACAAACCAAGTGTGAATATGTAATATAGAGAACAGTCTCTCTCTGAGGACACAGACGTTAGTATTAATCAGAGGAACATCTAATTGAATCACTGCACAGCTGTGAAAACAGCAGTACAAGTGAAAATGCAATAGCAAAAAGAAAAATGTTGTCTTGGATCTGTCATTACCTTGCTGACTTAAGTGTATATGCAGACAGCAGTAGCCTTGTATGAGCATGGGATGTTTCACATGGGTCACATGGTTATGTGATTAGTGGTCCTGTATTGGCTTTCTATGAGTCCTGCATCCCACATGTCAAAACTAATTCGCTTGCGTTTCTGCCGGAGGCCTATGAGATGTATTGTGCAACGGCGCGGGGCACACAGAACGGAAATGGTTAATGCGGAAAGATCAAAGAAGTGGAAACATCGCAGGACAGATTTAATCACGGGCCTTCCCCCGGGTTGAATTTATAATGGTTTCTTTAACAATGCACACAGTTCTGTTTCGAGGTTGAATACGTCTTGTTTTTGCCTTTTCATGTGTCGTGATCAAGGACGTGTCTGTCTAAAGAAATGATGGCGTTGTGGCTCACTTGGCCTAAATATCTCACATACAATGCTAATTAGAATTCATACCAGGAAAAGGCAGACTCCCGCAAAGCAGGCATTAAGTCTGTTTGGATCGGCTCTTCCATGAATTATTAATCTCTTGTCTTTTTCACAAAGTCAGCATTTGCGCCTCAGAGTAATTGTTGCATGCGTGTGATTGCGGGCCAGACTCTCGCAGAGTACACATCTGTTGGCCATGCTTAAATCCAGGACAGTGCACTTCTTAGAATGAAACAGGTGTTTGTAACCATAGATGGACTGAAGAGATGATCTCTTATCCGTAACCTACTGTAAGCTAAACCATTCTTTGGGCATTCATCATAACTTTGGAAATAACAAGCACTTCATGTGGCAGCCCAGAGACGACTCTTCCCTGATGCAAACCGCATACTTTTATTGCATTGTCAGTCTTACATAAACAATGCCATAAAAGTGTTGTTTATTCAGGCGATGTGTTATGTATATGGGGCAATGGAATTTGCGACAACGCCCCACAATACAAAATAAAGCCACACTTAAAACCAAATCTCCCTGTAAGCCTACATAGACTAGCAGGCCGTTATCCGTTTAAGGGGATTTCAGTTTGACTTTTTTTCCAATGCTATGTAGGTGATGTCTGTGAGAAGTGGAATAGTCCCCATTTTAGAATTGTAAACGATATGAAATCATCCTGAATGTATCTGAACCACATAACTGATGAGATTGTTTGTTTCTTTTTGTTGTCAAGCCAGATGTAGGTATTTCGATTTGCTTTTGAGCAAGGCAGAACGCCACTTTTCGGAAGCCAAATTGATCAGCATTTGAGTTTTATAAGTCTCCTAGGCAGGTTCGTACAGGGCGCATTTGGGAATTGCTGTAATTTCGCCACATAGTGGACATGATGACACTGTTGGCCTGGAGCAACGCAGAGTTTCACATTGATGTATGCAAGTACTTTACTCCCTGACTTCTGAATAACCCCCTCATTAGGTCGTACGTAGAAACTGAAATCGGAGCAGCTGTAAAAGCAAAAATCGGCCATATCCTGTACAATGCCATTCCTCTGTAACCAGCTAATTCCCCTAAAGGTTCGCTTGACGGAGAGGTAAAACAGGACAGACTTGTGTTTATCTGAATCAAAGAGTTAATGCACTTGTGATTATATTGGGTTTAAATCGTCTCGTTGAAACACCCACATGTCATCTCGGATATCTTGCAGCACGCCTATATTCTCATTTTGTATATTTATAACAAAGGTGTGTTTAATTCTATGTTACTACGTGTGGGGGGGGGGGTGGTGTTGAGGCGAGAGGGAGTGGGTTCTCGGGGTGGGGTCCCTGTAAAGCCAGCGGAAACTAACTTGCACTCTTCAAACCTGTCCTCTTTTGTGATGGGGGAATTCAGGTCATAATGTAAACAGATGCTTTAGTGTGTGGTAGCTGGAGTGTACTCAGACAGCACTGAGAGCTGATAATGCCACTGTAACCTCTTTGTGGCCCTATTAACCTCCTCCTGTATTGTCTGTTTTCTCTGGCTCATTTTTTCTTTTTTTCTTGTCAATCTCTGTCTTCTCTTACTGCTTACTGTGGTCGTGATTAAGTCTCCCAGATTAGTACCAAAGTAAGTAAACACCATTAGCGAGTCAGCCAGCCAATCAGAGTGGCGAGCACTGAGTCTCCAGTGACACGCTGACCTGCTGCCAGAGTCTGTGTGCGTTTCCACAGCAACTTGCTGTAAAAGACACACAGGCAACACTTCCATAATGCAGGGAGATTGAAACAAGGAGAGAGAGAGAGGTTATGCTGCTCCAAAAATAGGTACACCGTTGATGAGTACAAGCCTCATTCACCAGAATTGACACTTTCTTCAACTTAAAGTCAAATGGGTGCTGATTTAACTTTTCACACTCATTGAAACAATATCTTCAGGGAGTGTGAAGATGCATACTTTGGTATGTTTCCTTACATCTATTCATTCAGCTATCTTTAGAACTATGGGACAAAAAAATCAATATACGAGTATATCATAGCCACATGAGTCCCTATACACACTCCTACTCTACTTATTTAATTAAAGGGACAGTTCATCCTAAACTAAACATACTTATTTTACTCATTCTTATGTCATTTCAAACCTGGTTGACTTACACAAAAGATTGTTATGAAAAAATGTTTCAGTGTATTTTGTCCATACAATGAATGTCAGTGTGGTCCAGTATAGTTTTGGACCCCAGTGACTTTCTTCTGCAGGTTTCAAATTAAATGAGGGTGAATAAACAAAGATAAAAAGTTTTTAAATGAACTATCCCTTTAATAGTTGTGGTTCCAATGTTACCTTCCTATCATGCATTAATATGGCACCTTTACCAGTAAGGGTGATGAAATGGGAGATGTAACTTGCAAAAAGGTACAGAGGTGAGGGTTCAGCTGAGGCGACTTTGGACAAGTATGCATTTACGTTCCAGGACTGCGATTTTTAATGAATGTTCACTGACAGAAAAATCTTTTTCTAGGCCAGTTAGATAGGCAGTTGCACAGATGTTAGGCCAGCTTATGTTACTGTGGTGGTTTTAGTTGTTACAAGTAACTTGTAACAAGTAAGCTTCTTGTTTAAATGTTACCTTCATGGCCATTGGTCTTTGTCAGTTATCTGGCCTTTGTATCATCTTGCCAGAGTCAAGTTATCTGCCAAGAGTTCTTGACTTTTGTTTTGGTAATCTTAGTTTGTACTATCTCCAGAACAGTACACCGGAAACTTTGTTACAGCCCAAATAGGCTGTTCCAGGATTTTGTCAAGGGATTTTGCAAGACCTGTAGGTTAACTGGTATCTGTCATTCTTTCTCTTTCTCTCTGTCTTTCACTGCCTTTCTAGAGGTCCAATTGGCCTTAATTTGAGCCTCCAAATTTATCTCCTCAGCAGCTTGTAGAGGACAGAGGAAATAGCTTGTCTAAATGATGAGGAGTAGAGGAAGAATAAAAAATACAAAAAGTGATGAATGGTGCAAAAATGGAAATCACAAGGTATTCTAGAAATCTCTCTGTGCTGTAAGAGTGTGTTTGTGTTTGCCATTAAAGGGAGGTTTAACATTTACTTACCTTCATGTCATTCCAAACCTGTATGACTTTCTTTCTTTTGTAGAACACACAAGTAAATAGTTTGAAGAACATTGGGGTTCAATGTTAGGGTGTTCCACAAAAGAAAGACAGTCATACATGTTTGTAACGACAAGAGAGTGAGTAAATCATAACAAAATTTTCATTTTGGAGTGAACCCTTTAAGTGTCTTATTGCAGAGATGTCAGCAAATTGTGGTGTCTTTTTACAAACTGTAACGCTTTACAAAAATAACTTAAGACTCTTACCTCCATCAGAGTATGTCTCTGTTCCATATCCATCTTGTAGGCCATTGTTCCATGTACCCTCGTATTTGCCACTGGTTCCTGTGCTTTCCCGCACACCATAGCGTCCCTTAAATCCATGTGTCCACTCACCTTTATAAACCCACTTGCCCTTGTTTTCAACTCCAATTCCATGGCGCTTACCTTGCGCCCATGTCCCCTGATAGGTGTTCCCACTGGGCCAGGTATAGATGCCCACCACCTCAAAGCCGTGGCTCCAGGAGCCTGCGTACTCGCCTTGGCCCTTGGGTCCTGTGCAGATGCCATGGCCATGGGCCTTTCCCTCTTCCCACCCTCCACAGTATGATCCCCCATCATCAAAGTTGAACCTGCCCCCAGTGGACATGCATGAAATAGGTTTTGGCAAATACCCCAAATCTCAAAAAGAAAAGAAAAAGAAAAGGAAGACCCAAACAAAATCAGACTTGGAAATGGGGCTGGGGTGTTGCTGGAACGCTGGGGAAGGAAAAGACCCGTATATGCTCCCTTTAGTTGCCTTAAAAAAACTATGCGAAAAGTTAAAAGAAAAAAAGAGGAGCCCTCCCGGGCGGTAGTCCCCTCCTGTCAAACTAGGCAGGAGCTGCTTGAGCCCTCTCAGACCATCCTCCTCCAGGAGTGGAGCTTTTTATTCACAAGTTGCTTGCTTTCCTGTAGCTGCTTATCAGTGATGAAAGTGGGACCACGCCAGCCATGCGTCTTGTTCTGTCATTACCAACGCAGCAACAATTCTCTCGGTTCCGGTGCTCTGGCCCCCTCCTCGTTCCTGCCTCTACAGAGGGCCCCTGTGCCAGCACACACCTACCCTCACTCCCGCTCACCCACTCTGGGGCTTTGAGCTGTTTCACTTCCCCTCCCAGTTGCTGAGACCACCAGGCTCCACCTAGAAACCGGTGAGTCTTCAGAGTGATGGCCGATGGATGAAGCAGGCAGGTAGCATTTACAATCGCATCCTTTCTGTCAGGAGCTCACCTACTGTTGTACCAAATCCACCCGACATACTGATGCCACACAGGGAGACAGAGTGCAAGAGAAACCAGAAAAAAAAGCGGTGGATTCTGCAAGCTTCAGTCTCCGTCAGCTAGCAGCAATGCAGTCTCTATCCACACACGATCACATGCATATATACGCACTCTCTCGCCAGCACAGGATAAGCGTGCAGCTTGATCGCAAACAAACTGATGTGATTAATTCCTTATCTGGGCACTGTTTTGTCGCTGTCTCTGCTTTCCTCTCAGCTCTCTTTTCAGATCTGTATTAAAATCCTGTGCTTCGGTTCGCTTGCAGGTGGGAAAACCAGATTCATTGTTTCTGATTTACCTTCTTCTGTTCCTCCTTGACTCAGTCATGTTGTTGGAATAATTTTCGTATGATGCTGATGCCTTTTTCTCCGTCGTCATCTTATTCCCCCATATGTTTGGATGTCTCTCTCTCTCTTACACTGGTGTCTCTCAAATCTGCTCATTAGAGGCAGACTGTTCCAACGCAGCCAACTCCCCCTCCCCCTTTCACATGCTCTCTCTCCCTTGCTCTCCCTTAATTTAAAGAGATATGCACTGTGTTAATACTTACCGCTCTCTCTCTCTCTATCCACCTCAGGGAGCAAAGATTGCTTTTCCTAATTGCCCGGCTTAGTCCTCCCCCTACCCTCCCGCTAAATCTCCATTGCTCTGCCCTCATAGATTAATTAGAGCATTTGTCAGTTAATGATATGGCTTAAGATGGTGCATTAAATCTCTTTGTTGCAGGTGAGATAATATAAAATCTGCTCTGTTGACCTAGGCACTTGATCTTCCTTACTGTTCTTTACTGGATTCCGTGATATCTGTAAGGCACAAAGAGCATCTTTTACTGTGGTGACTCATATGATTCATGGCCAAAGTATGTTATAATTGAAGACATATCACTTCATACAACACTGTAACAGATTGCTGAGAACATCATGCAGTTCTTCATGTCTTGGTTTATAATGGCTTGTACAGTGTTTGTCCTTCATTCTCAAACAGTAGTATCTGGTAAAAAAGCACATCAGGATGCAAGAGGATACATGAAAGACTTTAAAATACAAGAGATATATCTATATATATATATATATATATATTCTATCCAGTATATATATAATATTATATATATATATATAGGAGATTAGGTCCATGATTAATTGACTATCGAGGTTAATTGTCGATAACGAGAATGCAATCGATTAAGCTATTGATTGGTCGAGTTAAGCTGTTTAATCTGTGGGCTATGCGTGCGCCTGCGCAAACACGTGCGAGTTCGGACTGTTGATTGACGGTGACGGATATAAATGATCTCATTCATATCATAATGTAACAACTAAGCTTTTAATGTGATTTAAGGCTTTAAAGTACATTAAAAATAGAACAACACAGTTTCGTCAACATAGGAAAGCAATAAACTTTATCGTAACTAAGTCATTCCCCAGATAATCTTTTATATCAGGGCCTCTGGGCTTTGCAGGGCTGCAGGACACAGGCAGATAGGCAGTTCAGTCCTAACAACTTGTTAATTATTCGTTCCTACGACTTTTTAATTTGTGGCCACTGTCCATGTTTCATTGATTTTGTTCCTTAAATAACTCATGATTTAACTAAAATGAGGGTACAAATTAATAAATCGAACAAATTCTTAATTCATGGCCATGAAATTTTTAATTTCCCTTAGATGCGAAAACAGTGATACAAAGTGATTGACAATAAAATAAACCTGCGAAATTATAGGGTTAGACGGTGAGGATTTAGGAAGAAACAATGTCTAAATATTATTGAATTTGTGGAAATGTGACCAAGAACAAAGCCGCGTGAATGTAGGCTATAGGTGCTCGAACGGCATCCAAAAGCATGGTCTCGATGTAAGATTTTCCAGCTAACCAATTATTCCTTTAATAAACAATGCTTTTATACCACACTTGTCATAATCTGAGTTTATAATTTGTAAATAAATAATTACTGGATTCAAAACAGCAATTAAAAAGCGCTGTGACCGACACTTGACAACACGTTTTCCCAGAGCATTCAATGATGTCACTAAACGGTGATGCCACAACTAAGAGCATCTTTCACAAGTTTCTGCATGGACCTAACTACCTAGGGCACAGGTTTTCAAGCCCTGAAACAAAATGGGATGCTTTAAGGAAAATATATAGCCTATGTAAGCAATAGGCCTAAAAAAAAAAAAAATTTTTTAAAAAAAAAAAAGCAAATATATCTGGCTTTACATAATAACTAACAGATTTAAAAACAGAGGTGGCGCTGCACTCCATAACCGAGTTCATGGAAAGAAAAGGATGACAACGCGCATTCTGTTTGTTTGCTTTATTTTACAAAAGCACAACTCTTCTGTTTTTATTGTGTGTGCGCAAAAATAAAAGTAAACACTCTTGCGGATTATATCTTACTCCAAAAATTTAGTTTTTTATGTTTCAGCTGTTCGATCAAATCGCGCCGGACCTCATCCACAAACTGGCAACCCCACAGTGCTAGCATGCCAAACTTACATCCAGTCTGGTTCATTATCAAATAAATACGTCAACCAAAACATATAAAATGTTTTACACGGTCGTTGTAAATAGAGCGTAGTACGGTCCATCTGCTGTTATGCCAAGGACGTATTCTTTCCATTAAGCGGATTATCGTTTTTCCGTCTATATGCGACTAGCGTGTAAGTACAAGCCGAGTTTTACATTATAAATATAGTTTAACCTTCAAATACATTAACGAATATGGAAACTTTGCATTTGTGCCGAATGGGGACGTGACAATAACAAGCTCCAAATATCTAGCTCAAACCCACCTCACGTTCATCCATCTTGTACATGCACGCATCACTGTCACGATCTAATGCACTGTAAATGCCGGATTCTTTAAAAACCAATAGGACCCTACGGGGCAACGCAAAATTCAAATCGTACATATTCCGGAACAGGAGCCAGTCAGTATCAAATGTGTGCTGTCCTACACTCAGCATGATAATTTTTCATGTGAGCACAAGTGTGTTTTTTGCTGCAGCATCGCCGTGGGAGCGGTTCACTGACTGCGCAGGCACGCCACAACGGCGCCACATGTTGGCGTTTGGGATAATTTTTAATTTCAAAAAAAAATGCCTAATGTCCTTGAAAACATGGCATGTGGGGTTTTAAACAATACAACAAAGAGCACCACGAAACCATTTAAAGAGGCGCATGCTGCATAGACGCATTTTGCAGCATTAAGGTTAACGATTAATTGATTAATTGATCGTTAATTTAAACGACGATCGATCATGGAAATGATCGAAAATTGACATCCCTAATATATGTATATATTGTATTCATGTTTGTCACCTTTAATTTTGACTTGCAATTGTGTGTAACAGTCTGTAAAGATGAGGAGGGATATTTATCCTCTCAATTACTGGGGATCAGCTCTGACGAAGCTGGGTAAAAATACTCTGACATGCTGCTTTGGCTCAGCAGGTAGTGAGAACCCAGGTTTCATGCAGTAAACAGGTCACCTACAGTTTGACTCCAAGTAGATTTCATGTGATTCATGTATATTTCATGTATATTACACGCTCAATCAAACTTGTGTTTGATTGAGCAATGTTAACTCATCGCGTTTGGTGGTTTAGCTTATCAGGCTACTTAAGTGATAGCCTGCTGTTGGCTTGAATTGTATTAGAGAAGGACGGGGAGATTTTATAAAGTGGGATCAGCAGACAGAGTGTGGGAGAGTTTATGTGTATAAGAGAGATATAGCAATGGAAGTGCGTGAGGCACAACAAGTATCATTTCTAGGGTGGGTATTAATTCAGATGTCCCAATTTGATTCACGCACCCGATTTTTTTTATTACATTCAGTGAATATAGTTTTAATACAAATGCTATTTATATTTCTAAAAAATGAACAGTAAACATCAGTTTACAAATGGTGAATAAATAAAAAGAAATTAAGAGCCACAGGCCTGTATTTTAAACCTATTCTTTTTTGTATAATTCTTTTTTAAACAATAATAGGGCCCTATAAAAGTTCTTAATTTTTCTGGTAATCAGAAGAAGACATAAAACATTGATTTAATTTATCCTAATCAAATGAAAATTTGATTGGGCAACAAATGCGGCACAACAACGGTTAAAATTAAAAATAAACAAACGTATTAATTCTTTTTAGAAAATAAAGATTTATTAATATTTATTATTATTAAGTATTATAACATTGGTTTTTTACATTGAGTCTAAGACTGCTAATAGTACTATAGGTTGCTGACACTTTCTTCAGTTAATAAACTTTATTTTGACGGGTTCCATGAGGAATTTGCAGCTGCCAGTGTATGTGCATGATATGAATGGTAGTTTTTCTAAATAAAAGGGGTAAACTATGCTAATAAAGTGACTCTTGGAGAGCGGAGAGGTATGCACGGCAACCGTGGTCGACCATCCAATAGTGATACGCATAATCTGAAAACACCGCGAGCATCGTCCGCGCTTTATTAAACAAAACAGTGCGTCGCACCATCCGCCATTCATTCATTGCGGAAATCATGGTGCCTTATGCGTGATGTCAAATGCTTCCGCAGATTTATAGTATAACTACAGCATTTCACCTGAGCATTGCAAATCACACATATTGCTTTGTTCTTGGTTCTTGTCAACATTATCTCCGCCATGATAAGCACTGAATGAATGACAGGCTTTCCGTTGTAACATTGCGCAAGGTAAATAAGAGGGTGACATCTAGTGGAGAAGGACAATGATAAGATTCAACATTACTCCGAATCTTTTTTAAAGGGGTCATATGATGTTGTTTTATTATTTTGTGTATTTGGTGTAACTGAATATGTTGACATGCTTTAAAGTTCAAAAAACACATTATTATCCACATACTATACATTATTGTAGGGTCTTTATGCCCTGGCCTCTCAAACGCGTTGTTTTGCAAACAAAGGCCCCCTCCTTTGACAAAGCACAGTCTGCTCTGATTGCCACTGGACCCATGCATTGTGATTGCGCCTACACCACAAG
Source organism: Sinocyclocheilus anophthalmus (assembly GCA_018155175.1). Classification (NCBI taxonomy): domain Eukaryota; kingdom Metazoa; phylum Chordata; class Actinopteri; order Cypriniformes; family Cyprinidae; genus Sinocyclocheilus; species Sinocyclocheilus anophthalmus. The sequence goes on from JADLZN010004653.1 coordinate 226,428, forward strand.
CACTCGTCTAAAATGTAACGCCCCTTACCAGACTCCGAGCTTCTCTTTTCAAAAATAAATGTCAAGAACAGAGCCCGAAAGGGACAGATTGCGTGCAGACACAGTGATGAGCGGTCTGTCCTCCATCGCTCCTCTCTCTCTCACACACACGCTGCACTGTCACTCACGCACGCGCACACACCCACCACGATGCGTCAAAACTGTCCGCATTTACATCAATAGGCAAATACTTAGACTAATAACAAAACGTATCGCTGTCAGAATCCCAGATTGTCATAGCCAAGTCGAATTAACCTCCTCTCCTAGGTTCACGAAACGGTCTCCATAAAATGCATTGCTGTTCTGTTGTAAGTGCTCTTAAAGATTCCTAAATGCATCTACTTTCGAAAAGCCAAATAAAGTGCATTTGCTTTCGCACTGAAACACACAGCTTCTCCCTGACATGCTGCATCAACACTACTGCGTTCCTGAAACCACGCCGCTTTTCTTTGCGTGCACATTTGGGCGGCCTTATGCTAATATTTCCACATAGTGACACAGATATGTGGGGGCGTGTTAGAGACGATTTAGAGGGGCGATTCCTACTTTGATAAAAAATATCTCTTTAGTTTTGAGACTTTAGTCTTTGCAACTTCAGGGATCTTATCTATGCACAATCAGCTTGTAACACTCCAAAGAGAAAGGAAAACTGGAAAACGCATCATATGACCCCTTTAAGTTTGCTAAATGAAATACCTGAACAGATGATATCGCAGCTGTTTAGAGAATCATATCAACCGAATCGACGTCATTTAAAAAAACGATTAATCGAAAAATCTATTTTTTTGCCCAGCCCTAATCATTTCAGAATGAAACCTTTTTGCAAGGTTGTTCTTACTAACTGTCACAATTTCTTCGACAATCAGACTTAAAAAGGCAAATTATATTAATAATATTATCTTGTTAACCATTAAAATAACAGATTTTTAATCAAAAACATATAGATATGAATTATAATTTATTATATATAATTGTATGGGCTTTATCCTGTTCTAATAGCTCCACAAAATTGTTAAAGGGCGGCAGATGACATTTTGAAAAAGTAATTGTGTGGTTTCCACTGTACCATGTAGAATTTGATGCAGACACACTATGGCTGTGGCTGGTTGAGGCCTGAGGAGCCTTACCATGAGTTTAAGCCCAGAGACGCAACATCACTCAGACTTGTTAGCAAAACAGGCCGTGATGACTCACGCACCCCTGCAGCACAACTGAAAGAATCAAGGCTGTTATTGAAAATTCTGTGAGTTATTAAATTAGCTTTCTTAACTGTTTAACCACAGGGCAGCAAAAGAAGAAAGAGGGATATTTGCAAACTCAGGTTTTTGGGTTTGTATTAGGGATGAGCATGTTAAATCAATTCAAACACTTGGGTACATAGGGCAATGATTTCAATGTGAATTGTTGGTTAATGTGAATCTACATATCTATGAGACGAACATCTTTGGCATCCCACTCACTAGCCAACTCAATAGGAAAAAAACACTCAGAAAGCATGTCTCTTTGCTTTTCTTGCTGAATACTGAAATTATCGTAATAAGCATGCACCACTATTTTTGTCATGTTTAGCTTGACCTTGCGTAGTTTTGCTTTCTGATGAATTGGTCCAAAAGGTACCGCTGGAAATTATATACCACACTAAATTACAAATAACACTCCTACTTGATGTTTTGAATTCCGTATAGGCCCAAGTCATTTTAAGCATTTCATGATCAATCATTGCTGTTAATTCTAAATACTTCAGTACTCGTGCCCAACCTTAGTTTGCCCATCCTAAACTATCAGTCTTAAATTTGTCTTAATTTTATTTATTTATTTTTGCACCCCACCAGTTGGACTAGTATTTGTTTCATATATTTTCAAAGCTTTAAATCTGAACACCCAACACTTTTTCTTGAGCATCGAAATTATTTATAAATTTCAGTCACAAGTCACAGTGAAAGTCAGTTGCTCCCTCTAGTGTTTATTTATAATCAGCAACAGTTTCATCTGCCAGCACTGTACATTTATCAGGTTATACTTAAGTTTACTCATCTTACAGTAGGGTCTGTGGTTCTTAAACAGGTGTCATGAACTAAAAAAATAAATATTTTTTGTGCATCATGTATTTATCTGTTGATGTTCATTTATAAATACTATTATTCATTAGTTTTTTCATATTGTATTACATACAAATTAACATTAATGTTAATTAATAGAACTTTAAATGTTAAAGGGGTCATATGATATTGCTAAAAAGAACATTATTTTGTGTAATTAAATGTTTATGCGGTTTAAGGTAAAAAAAAAACACATTATTTTCCACATACTGTACATTATTGTTTCTCCTCTATGACCCGCCTTTCTGAAACGCGTCGATTTTTACAAAGCTCATCGGTCTGAAAAGCGAGGTGTGCTCTGATTGGCCAGCTATCCAGTGCGTTGTGATTGGCCAAATACCTCAAGCATGTGACGGAAACTTTACGCCCCTTGCCATATTGTGATGCCTTGTCCCGCCAGTAGCAAAACGATACAAAAAGAATTAACCCCCTTAATAACGATGGCATTTTGTTTGCATCGTCAGTGGGGACATTACTACGATTACTAATTCTTATACTGTCTTTTTCCGCGTGCATATGCTCCACGTAAACATAAAACCATGTCTGCATTTGTGATCGGAGAAATGACAAACTACAAATGCTACTCTACACTGCTCAGTGCCTTAGGCAACTCATGTGACGACCCGGCTGGACTCCGCTTCGTCCACGGTGAAAGATGATCCGGTGATCCACAGCACGAAGTTTATGTATTTCATTAGTGACCAGCACGGATCAGCTCCAGGCACGAAGCGGATATCCGTACTCTTTTGGAAGGCCAACAAAGTAGTTTCGCTTTCACAACGACACACACAGCACCTTCACGACATGGCGGCGGCGGCAACAACAATACTACAGCTAGAATAAAAGTTACGCCTTCTTTCTTGTGTGAACATTTGGGCGGCGTTATGCAAATCTCCACATCGTGATGTAGACATGTGGGATGTTAGAATGAGCCGTTTTAGGTAGGTTTGGTTGACTCTTAACTTTTATAAAGATATTCTTTGATTTGAGACTTTAGTCTTTGCAAACTTTACAGATCTTCTTTATGCACAAAAGAGCTTGTAACACTCCAAAGAGAAAGAAAAAATTGAAATAGCATCATATGACCCCTTTAAAAGTAATCAGTAAAATTAACATGTACCTAGCTTAATACTAAATGCAGTAAAAGTAATGTTCATTGGTTATATACCTATACCAGACAAACCAATGCTGGGAAAATCTCAATCATTGGCATAAAATGCATCTTAGTTTGTCAAGCGATTAAGGCTCGTTCATGGCGAAACGGTCACTCGGGGAGAAACCTGTGAAATAAATTGTTATTTTTGTTTTCTTTGTGCTCAAAAAGTATTCCCATGGCTTCGCAAAACTTAAGTTGAGCCACTGATGTCACATGGACTGTTTTACCGATGTCCTTACTACGTTTCTGGACCTGGGAATATTACAGTTGCGTTGCAGTCTATTTGCTCTCACATTTCATCAAAAATACCTTAATTTGTGTTCCGAGATGAACAAGGTCGTACAGGTTTGGAACGACATGAGGGTGAGTAATTAATGACCGAATTTTCATTTTGGGGTGAACTAACCCTTTAAGATCAACAACTGCATGTTCAATATGTAAAGGATGCAGGTAATGGTATTTTCCAGACAAATATGACAAAGAGGAAATTATTTGAGAAAATATGAATCCGTTAGATTGGGTGAGAATATTTAGAAGACTTGATTCCTGATGGGACAATTGGCACCATCTTTGGGAAAGTTGACGTAAGAAAATGACAAAACCAGAGGTTTCCAATATTTGCCTACAGCCAAAGGCAAACGTCAAAAGGGGGTTTCCTGTAGGCTACTACCACCACAAGAGTAATAATTCATACTATTTTATCAATTTAAATAAATTTACCTCAAGTTTAAAATTCATTTACGAGCGTATGTTAAGTTAATGTTCCCTATCGCTTTAAATCATACAATATTTTACAGTCCACATCAAATATGACTGCAGGCGATGAATGTCGATTTGACCAATCACAGCGCAGAATATGATTACTGACAAGCTGTTCATCCAATAAAATTCAACCATGGGCGGGGTTTGCGTGAAGTTCGGGATAGTGAACTACACTCAGTTTGCCTTACTCGACTTCACAACAGGATAATGATAGGCAGCGAAACCTTTGATTAATTCACTCGCGTGAATGCAAATAAAGCAGCGGATAAAGTGTCACGTTTTTTTCAAAAACATAAAAAACGTTACTTCAGCGTCCGACGAAGGAATATACGGTTATATTGACATCCATTCGACCAGTCGAACTGTTAAAATTGGGGAGTTTTCCACTCAAAATGTTTATTACCCGACGACGTTTCCTTTGCGCGTGTACGGGAATTGCGATAGTTTCATCTGGACAAATCGGTCTAATGGATACTAGAAGATCTGAAAGAAATGTACTTTTTTTATAATGTGTCCTGGAGTCTATTGAATAACTGGCTGACGTGGGGATCACGCAGGGGGGCTGGCCGAAAAAGGAGAGACACAGGCGGGCGCAGAGGGGCTGCGCCGCCGCGCGTCTGGGATTACAGTAAACACAATTTGTTTCTTCAATATCCTAATAGGCTTTGACGAGATAATGCAATCGCAGGCATATAAAACGCGAAGGAAACTATGTAGTATGTCTTCTTTTAGGGGTTCTGAGACGCTCAAACTCGCCACTGCTTATAAGTTCATGGATGTTTACGTCAGTGATTGATTTGGAAGTTTTTTAAGTTTATAAAGGCCATTAATCACTGCTGTATGAACTTTGTTTTTAATATCTGATGCATGTTAGTGCTGTCTAAGATGGTTGAGAACAGATGCTTTGTTCAGAGAGAGGAGGTTTACCGCTGGTTCTCCGCGTTGAGTTCGGCGCAGAGGACTGAGTTTCTCTGCGGCATTTTGGACCTCTGCGTTCCCATTGAGCTGCGCTTCCTCGGCTCATGTTTGGAAGACCTTGCGCGAAAAGACTACCACTCTCTGAGGGATGCAGAAATCAAAGCCAACAACCCAGCTGACCTCGCCAACCTGACCAACATCACGGATGAGGTCGTGAGGAGCAAGCTGCTCGTCTCTCTCGCGCTCCTCAGCTCGGACAACCGCGTAGCGGCGGGAGTTTTGTTTCAAACCCTCACTCACATAGACACCATCATTAATAACTACGGACTTCAGCTTAACGATGGCCAGACGGGAGAGCAGTTTTTGCTCCTCTTCACCATGGCTTCGAACCATCCCGCCTTTAGTTTTCATCAAAAGCAGGTGCTGAGGCAAGAGTTGACACAGATCCAGGAGATCCTTCAGGTGACAGTTGGTGAGGCGCCGTCGACGTCACACGGGGGCGGAGCCAGCGCTGCTGCGCTCCCAAACGTGAGCGCGACCCCAACCTTCTCTTCCTACATCACAACATCCACCTTCAGCTCCTGCCAGGTCGGATGTCCATGCTGCAAGGTGAGAAGCATTTAAAATCGGAATGAAATTCACTATTTTCTAAATGCAGTTTTATATTTCATCCATGTTCTTTTTTAAATTTTGATCTCGTTATGTTGAATCAAAATAATGATAACTGCATCTTCTGGTGAAGATATCAACCCTCTCTCTGGTGACATGTGTAGGTCTTCGTCTTCTCCAATCATTTATTCCACTTAAACCCTGCCCCTAATGTTAATCTGTCTTCTCTTTTGTGTGCAACGCCCACATCGCAAAATCCAATCAACAATGGAAGTGTAGAACCAATTTCCTGTGCTGCATTGTTTCTTTTTCAATATCTGTTACATTTGGATATATGAATACGGAAAAAAGATCTGCCACTACTTCTGTTTTATCACAACTTCAAAGTGGTTGGTTCTCAGTTATCACTGCGATTGTTCTCAGAACTTTGGCTAATGTTCTTGAAGGTTCTCATTAAGATGTTGAAATGTTAATGGAACTTTCGTTCAGAGTTATCTGGTCTTTAGGAATGTTCTCTTAAAAACATGTTGTTCATGGATTTTTTTTCCCTGATTTATGTTCGTTGGATGTTTATCTAATTTTTTTTAAAATGTTACTACTTCTTTCAGAATCTTCAGAGAACATTCAAAATTAACGTTCCCATAATGTTTGCAAAGTAAAATAAATCAAATGTTCCCCTAGCCACGAAAAATATTTAACATATTTTTGTTTGCTTTGTTTTCAGTTAGTTGAAGCAAGTCAAAGACTTGGAACAAGATGAATGTTACTAAATAATTACTAATAGTGAGGAAAAAAAACATCCCTTTAAGGTTGGAAACAAAGTTTGTGAATGTATGCTGAGTAATGTTAGTGTGGTTAATTTAGTAAAATGTAGTCTAAAACTAATTTCTTACAGGACAGACACTTATATTTTTATGCCTTTGTTCGGACAAGACAGTAAAGAAGCTACAGGAAGCTATGGGTGGAGAGAGAGAGGGGAGTGGGATCGGCAAAGGACGGGATTCGAACTCGGGTCACTGAGAGCACAGTTGCACTGTATGTCCGTGCATTAACCATGAGGCTATTGGCGCCACTGGGACAGACACTTTTATCCAAGCGCATGGCTGTCCCCGCAGTGCGCAATCCTGGGGTTAATGTCTCGTTCAGCAATGCTGACGTTCATAGATCTTTAAACACTAGTCCATCCCCCAAGATACACAGTCAGAGCTGATTTTTCCACAGTATTATGGGCGCACCATGAGCAACACTAAAACTGGCGGTCTCTGGGCACAGAAAGTCAATTCAGAAAGTCACACGATTCACACCGAGTGTGTTTTACTTATTCTTTTGAATCTTTTCATACCTCCTGGGGTCGATTATCTCTAAATCATGCCTTTTACTGTGACATAGCTTCACACTTGCACTTGTTGTTACATATATAATAACCCCGTGTGTATGTAATATTGCAAATGTATATTATGTTGTACCAAAATGTCAGCTTGGTGGAGTCAACAACCGTGCTTTGAAAACGGGACAGAAGCAGCACAAGACCTTTGTTCTTACCCTTTCAATTGAGAATATGAATTATGCAGCAGTTCTAGAATAATAGATGTCAACATGCACTTATATGTGCTGGACACGATGCCCACACATCTGAGAGATTGCATTGCACAGCTGCTTGGCTAATTCTATTTATTGCTCTTAGCGGGTGTCATTCAATCCACTCCACAAACTAAGGATGTGTGACATTTTCTGCTTTTGTCTTCTTTGTTTCGTACATTGCAGGAATAAGGAATGGCACAGCAACGTCTGTGAGACTGAGATAATGCCGCAAAGAAAGGAACCACACGACTTTCCTTTGTAATTTGTATTGAGGTTTGATAGGCAAAACTAGAAAATATGCTCTTTATCAATTTGGGTATGGAACCTTATTGGAAACTCTAAAGACTTAACCCAAATCTATGGAAAAGCGCCCTTACTAGCTATCTACAATACCTTATGTTTTTAAAAAGTTTTTGAAAGAAGGCTGTTATTCTCACCAAGGCTGTATTTATTTGATTAAAAATACAATAATAACAGTAATATTGTGAAATATTATTGCAATTTATAAGAACTGCTTTGTATTTGAATATATTTTAAACTGTAATTTATTATTGGAATAAATTGAAATGAATTTTCAGCAGTCATTACTCCATTCTTTAGTGTCACATAATCCTTCATAAATGGTTAGTGTATGCATTTTTTTTTGGTAACCATGATTTAGCAATTACTGTGATTAGAGGGATTTGAGGTGACCTGATATTAATTTCTGTAATTACTACCATAAAGGATTGTTGTGCAGTTAAAACATAAAGTGTAATCCAGGCAGAAATTTTTGTCTGTGTACAATCCAAAACACAACTGCGCCAAAATGCAGAAAGTTGATGAAATGCGAAAAAAACACTTCATGATGTATGTTGAATCTTTTATTGCTGATTCCGTGTGTTGTCAGATGTAAATCTCAATTGTACTCCATGGTATTATCTGTACAGACATGGACTCATAACATTCACACATGCTGCCGAAACGTGTGCTTGGGTGTAGTGGGAAAGTACCCTGTGAAGGCAGAGAAGGCGGTTCTATTTAGTGATTTGTTGATTCTGGCTTTCATGAACTGAAGCTCAGCACATTTCTCAATGCTTAAATCAGCCCTCTGTGTAACTCTCCTGTGATTCATCAGGAAGCTCCAACTACTCGCTTGTTCAAGAGGCAGTTGGCCCTTTACACTAGTCTAAACATCAACAAAAACACATGCTATTTTGTCTCAAGCATACTTTTTGTGATGCTTTCAATCTTTGTGATTCTAATCGCTAACAATTGTTTGAATTAAATTTCAGATAGCGCTGCTTAGAATTTGAGCACTTTCCACTTTTAAAGCAGAGGCACCAATAGGCATCATATTTAAAGTTTGACAGGAATAAAAATGAGGCTGTGAGGGGTAGAAGTACAGTGCGCTTAATCGATTGCACTGTAGTTTAAAAGGATAGTTCACTCAAAAAAGTTAATTATGTCATCATTTACTCTCCCTCAAGCTGTTCCAAACCTTTGGAACAGTTTCCTTCTTCTTTTGAACACAAAAAATATATTTGGAAGAATGTTGGTAACCAAACAGTTATTTGGGTGCTATTGACTTACATAGTATTTTTTTTACACACTATGAAAGTCCAGGTCTACCATAAGGCTGTTTACCTTCATAAACATATTATTATTATTTTTATTTTTTTTTACAACCAGCTAAATATGTTCTTAAATTCAACAGCTATGTTTCAAGATCCAGCCAATTCCTGATGGATAAAATCAAGTCCCTTCCTCTTTCCCCCCATTGACTGTTGTTTTGCCCTAAATTTTAGTACTGTATATCGTTGTGAAGTAAAAATGAAACCCTCCACTGACTTTGAGCTGACACAAAAACAGCTATTCACTGCTTAAAAATGCGGTTGATTCGCTTTTCTCATCTTGCTCTTCTTTGTCTGCTAAGAATGGATTTACCCAGCTGTACTTTTCCGAGGACTTATTTCCTTTGTGTTATGAGCCACACTTCAGCTGAGTCTTCAACAGAAGGGCATGTTTTTCAAAGAGAGGAAGAGAGGAACAGAGATTTGGCAGCGTGGGATGTGGATGTGGCAGCGGTGGACTGTACGACAGTCCTAATTGGTTTCAGAGCTGACTTTTACTAGCTGCTGCGCTTCGCATATGTGGTACCGGCCTTTTTTGCTCCTACTCTGTTTTAGCAAGCTGGAAGATGTAACCTCAGAGCAAAAAGGAGCTGAAGTATTTAACTATTGAGTCTGCCGATCAGAATGGGTTTTTTTTTGGTTTGTAATCTGATTATCTGATGAATCACAGCTAAAAGGTCAAACATATTTGCATTTATATGTTATTTAATTCTTAGATGTGCTACTCTAAAGTGATAAAAAATTACATAATGTAAGACACATGTGCACTAAGTTGACCAGGATGACTAATTGTAGAGCACTCATCTATTACCAGGAAGTTCATGACTCATTTTTATGCAAGTCTGAGACAGTTGTTTTGTTTCATTGAGCATCAAGATGTTACCAAACACAGTAACACAACTGTTTAGTGATACACAGAGTGCCTGTTCTTAGTCCAAACTTTTTTGATTTGTTGTAATGTGTATGTAAGCTTGCTTCTACTTAAGCGTAAAAAAATAAGTTTTATATCACAATCGCAATTTCTCGTAATTGTGAATTTACATGTGACACATCTTGCAATTGTGATTTAGTTTATCTTAATTGCAAATTTGTATCTCGAGTGATTTTACATCTCATAATTAAAATGTATTTATTTGTTTATGCATTTAGTTTTTAAAATCTCTTTATTTTTATATTTTGTTTAATTATATGCTATTATTTGTGTGTTTTAATTAAATTGTATTCTTTTATTTTTATTATTTTATCTCTCTCTTTTTTACCTTTTAGAAATTAAATGTTTCTGTTCAGATGTATGTTCTATAAAGATATAGTTCTAAAAATCGTTCTCAATATTAAAGAATAGCAGAGTCCACACCACCGTTATAACAATAAAGGCACAGAGAAACTATATTGTTGGAATCATTTTCAGAACGATTTTTTCCAGCTGATGAACGATAAAAATATTGACAGCCAATCAGAATCAAGCCTGCTATAATCAAGAATTTATAGCGGCAGACGAGCGTGCACTTAGAATAAACATACGATATTGTCCGCTGGTGTGGAAGCTAATATAGTTATCTTTATAGTTATTGCCCTTGGTGTGATAGGGCCTTTAACCAATAGAATACATATGTAGTGAGCTAAAAAAAGCAGGCTGATGTGCTGTCAGATTAAATTAAATAAGATTTATCTGTCCAAGTGTGACAACTGTGACTGGACAATACACTTGTCCACATTCAATTCTAACCTATGTTTGACCTTTGACCTCTTTTTCCAGAACGTGCAACGGGAGGTCACAGGAGGACAGACAGATGAAGGCTTGGGTCCTGAGGTCATGCTGCCAAGTCAATCCCTCTTGTGCCAGGAAATGCCACTCAAAGTGCATGTCGGAAAACCTAGCAAAGGTGAGTTCCACAACTTTGGCTCCACAAACACGCTCTGTGATGTTATTTGCAAAACAGGGTCAGTTATCCTATAGTCTTAATGCTAGAACTTGGCAAAAAAAGACACATTCTAATACAGAAGCTGGAACAAGAATGCACACGCTGAAATCTTTTAAACTGAATTTTCTTTCATGTGAGACAGCTGGTGGAAAATATTATCTCCCCTCTGAAATAAAATGGAACAGACCAGAGGAGGATAAATGAATCAGAGTGACAGTTAGCTTTCAGAAAGAGATTAGTTTTAGGTGGTAATCCAGGGGCATGTTTCATAAAACAAGTTTACCAAATAAGCCAGGTTTATTTCAGTTAGTCTGATTTATTGTCAGCTGATTTGGTTCAAAATAAGTCAGACTAACTGAAATAAGCCTGGCTTTTTTGGTAAACTTGTTTTATGAAACAGGCCCCAGGATCCAATAGATCTAGCTAATTTTTTACTTGAAGGGGTCATCGGATGCCCATTTTCCATTGAAAGTTGATATGATTCTTTAGGGTCTTAATGAAAAGTCTATAACATACTTTGGTTAAAATGTCTCAGTGGTAGTGTAAAAAAAATACCCTTTTTACGTTGTCAAAATCAGCTTTGTTTTCAGCAAGCCGTTTTAGTCCATGTTCCTTTAAATGCTAATGAGCTCTGCTCACCCCGCCCCTCTCTTCCATGGGGTGACGAGCCGTTCTCATGATTTACTTTAGCCGCGGTACTTGCTAACTAGCACGTTATTCGGAAAGGCGATTTGCAAAGATTCATAAAAGAACCTTATACTCACTTCTTCTGTAGGTGAGGCTGGATCACGAATGATTTGTGCGACAACGCATTTAGGTAGATCGGGGGCCGCATTCCCTTCACAAACAAAGGTAATCCACTGCGTCTTCAGCGGATCAGATGTTGGGAGTAAATGACGACTGCTGTGTTTATTATTACATCCAACAACAGAACACCGCAATCGCTTAGGAGTCATTCTTGTCTAAATCTGCTCCGGCGGTGAAACAATGGCGGACTGATGACAGCTCACTCAGGGCGGGTCTAAGGTAATACGCTAGTGTCAATCAACAATCGTGAGAGGACCTGGGTCTGTGTGACGTCACACAGACAGGCATCTGTGATCGGCTTGATTTACAAAGGGGAAATGATTTTACAAATTAATAAAACACTGGTTGGATTTTTATCATTATAGGGTGGTTGTGTATACACACACTGCCAACACACATTTACGTTCAAACTTGCAAAGTGCATGTAGCATCCTATGACCCCTTTAAAGTGTTGGAAGTGTGTTTTTGGCTGACCATCCAAGAACAACCATGAGTGAAAACTTGCTGTTATTTTTCTGTTTTCATTTTAATTTCTAGTAATTTTGCTATGTGTTTTTATCATTCTTTTAGTTTGTTATTTTCAAATTTTTTTTTTTGTAATTTCAAACATATTTTAGTAATTTTGAATTTAATTCAGTTCATTTATTTCAGTGCAATATTTCTAATTTTTTTTTATTTTTAAAAGTTATTTTTGTATTATTACAGATTTATTTAAATTACTGAATTGTTTATAATACTTTTAGTTTCAGTTAACAATAACATATAGCATATAAGGATAACGTACCACTTATGTTATTTTTGTTTTCAGATTTCATTTAAATTTTTTGTAATTTTGCTATGTGCGTTTGTCATTTTTTGTATCTTATAAATTTATTTCAATATAGCCTTTTCTATTTGTTTTTTAATTTACATTTTTAGTAATTTTGAACTTATTTGAGTAATTTTGAATTAATTTCAGTTCATTTATTTTAGTGCAGTATTTCTAATTTTCAGTTTTTTTAAATTATTTTTTAGATTTTATTTTAGCTTTATTTAAATTACTGCAAATTATTCATAATACTTTTATTTTTAGTTAACAATAACATATGGCATATAGGGGTTTGATTTTAGTGTTTAGCATATAAAATTACAGAATGTGGGAAGATGAGAGGGGGAAAACCACATGAAATATGAAATTTTGCCCAGGTGGCCTGCAATTTTCAATGCAACAAAAACTGTGTTGTTGAAAAGTTTAGACAAAATGGTTTGTAGCCAAATTCTTTTGTCTAAAACAAAGCCACATTCATTTTAGAACCATAAACCAAGGTGTAATGCATCAATCATAATTACTAAACGTGTTGTCCTTAACATATTTTTGGTTTGCACGTTGTCTTGAATACTTGCTCAGTGATTTCAGGCAACCCCTGGGTGAGGCTTTTGGCAGAAATCAAGTGTGGGATTTTGTTTTGCCAAGTGCAGCATCCTTCACATGAAACAATGGGTCTAAAATTGTATCAGGTGCACAAACTGGATTAAATCGATACCCACACACAGATCTACAAAGACTAAATATGATGCAATATCACACAAGCAAGAGTGCTGTTGTACTAAATAATTTTTTTTAAGTATGAACCTGATTCGATTCCAGTGTTTTAACATCTAATCTGAAATGCAGTATGTTTTTCTGTTTTCATTAAAATCAAACTGCATTCAACATAAAATCCGGTCATTATGTGTTTCATATCCGGTTGAAGATTGATCCTCGCTGCTTATCAGGTTTAATGGGTTTTTTAGCTTTAGTTATGATATTTTTGCAGTTACACTCTGTGTGAACTCTGTGTCTTATAGTGGACAGACTGTAAATACAGGGTTTATATGAGTCCCCAGAGTTTGCATTCTCAACTAGTGGAACATGAGAGAGTTTGCCTCATGTTTGACGGAAAATCTTGGCCAGGCACTTTTCCAGAGTGTATTTCTTGGTTTGTGTGTAAGTGAAAGACTGTGTAGTTTTCTATTTTAATCCTGAGGAGAACATTAGAGACAACCTACTGTATCTTACCCAGACTCACATGTCCACACAAGTTTTGCTCGGGATGTGTGTGCTGTCATTTCTTGAGTTACGCTCTGTTGTGAGCGTAAGTCTGTATTTTTGGTCCTGTTTTGTCTTGCTGTTGGCTCAGGCAGCAATAGCACCAGATGTTACATTCACACACTAAGGAGTCCACAAACTGCTCGTTTATCAGAAAGACGTACATTTTAGAGTGTCATGCACATTCTCTGTTTATTTCAGAGTTTTATTCCTGTATAATAAGCATACTGTATTTCTACATCTTTTACATTTTTCAAAGAAAAATACACTTGGTTGTTATTTTAGAAGTGGCGTTATTATTTTTTAAATTCCAATATATAAACAAATCCATGTTCTAAACTAAAGATTAATAGACAGCTGTTCATTTAAATGAAAACGGTTTAATTTAAAATGGTTGCAATTCGTGTTTAAAATGTCTAGTTATTTGTAAATCAGTTTATTCTTTAAATGTTTTAAATTAATATATATATAAATAATAAAAAAATTTTAAGTTTTTATATTGATTATATTATAGTGTATGAAAGTACAAGTAAGTAACAATGTGTGTGTGTGTATAATAATAGATATCGATAATTAGATCTCCTACCCATTTATTTGTAATACACACGACATACACAATTTTTTTGTAAACTGTAAATACACCAATTTATTCGTTATATATATTAGGGCTGTCAGTCGATTAACATTTTTAATTTAATTAATTACATGATGTGGTGATTAATTAATCTAATTAGAAATTACTCCCAAAAGATCATTTAAAGTCATTGTTATGTAAAGCATCAAACAGACATTACAAAATGTAGCTTCAGCAAGAAATATTTTGTTTGATAAAATGACATATACTCTTTGGGAGTAAATGATAACACAGTTGTCATTTTTGGGTGGGTGAACTATACCTTTAATAATTTATTTGATTCATTTTATTATTATTACTATGGAAATATGAAATTATTCCTTTAATGAAATGATACTCTAAATAAACTAAAACTGGTGGTGGTGGTAAATGTCTTAATGATTAAGTCATCGAGTCATTTATTCATTCATTTGATTCGTTCAAATGGCTGATTCATTCAGGTGTGAAGCAAATGGTTCTTTATGATCGGTCCATTGAATCATTAGGCTTGTTTTCGGGGGGAGGGGGAAGTGGATCATCACCATCAGACCGATCGGTGTGTGACATCACAGTACCGCAAGAGCTATAGAGAGCAGACGGCTCCTTATGGTTTTGAATCGCTCGCGGTACTTTGATGTCATACACCGATCGGTCTGTGGAGTTCCGCTTCAAATCCAACGTGCCTAATGATTCACCCAATTCGTTCAAACCATGCATTAGGGATGGGCGATACCACTTATTCTGTTTTCGATATGATACCGATATTTTTCAAGGCAGTATCGCCGATATCGATACCGATACGATACTTCTGAACTAAACTTTTAAAAGAGTAAAATGGGTAATGATAACCACTTAACTTTGTTTAAATGCATTTTTAACATTCAATACGCCTTAATTGTAAATTTTTAGGTTATATTTTTGTTTACACATGGATCAAATATGTTTTTTGTTTACACAAGATTCAAATCTATAAATACTAGTTAAACTACAGTCACTTTTTAGTAAAACCATGGTTCATTTTCATTAGGGACTGCTAGTGACAGGCTGTTGCATCCATAAAATGCAACCTTTTTGTTCTGACAGTGTATGATTTCTATTAACATTACAGAATAGAACATGATCTATATTATCTTTCAACGTTCAATTTAAATAATTATAATTGCACAAACTATGTAGGACAATTTGTTTATTGTGAAATAACTCAAAAACATATGTTTTTTTTTTCTCTGTCCTCTGATAAGCATTGTTCAGAGCTGCCATTCCCAAAAGCTTTAATGCATTCTTATGATACTTTTGGGAAACGCAGCCCAGTTTGAATGCACTTTTAGAAGTGAGTGAACGCTCTCTGTGATGGATTGGTTCTGTCTTGTAACATTTGCGTGTTCAGATGAGCAGGAAAATGGTTCTATTACAATTACTCGCTAACAAAGGTTATTTGTTTAATTCAATGCATTTGTACGCATTATTATTATTATTTTAAATAAACAAAATCACTGGTAAATAAAACACACCGTAGTATCGATATTTTTAGTTTGAGTATCGATACTTTCGATACTCCGATCAGTATCAATATATCGATACTAGGATGCGATACTCCCTCCTACCGTGGCATTAAAAATGAAATGCCGCGGTGTTGCTCGGAAACGAACACTTCTGCTTTGTCTTTATTATTTTCGTTGGCGAACTTGAGCAAACGACACTTGTGTCGAAATACACAATATTAACTTCTTCGAACTGTTGTATAGCGTATCACATTTGTCACTCATGTGATATTTCAGTTAGCCGAATTGCTTGTGTGATATTACTGAACTAATGATGTCAGTTTGATATACAAACTCAAACGGGCATTTTTGCCCCTTATCTTGAATTTTAGGGACATTCTAATTACGTTCTCTAGGCTCCATCATACACTCTAAAACATGCTGGGTTTGTTTCAACCAACTTTGTCAATATGGACTAACCCAACCGTTTGTTAATTTTTACATTAAAATTTTTTTTAACCCCCAAGTTGGGTTAGACCATTTTGCCCAAATTGGGTTAAAACAACCCAGCCATTTACAGTGTACGAATGGTTGTTGCTCTGCTCATATTTGTCTCACTCCGAATGTATGTCAATGACCCACATAGTCTGGCGGGCAAGTGCATTAACTGTTTAATAATTTTAAACCACGTTATTTTTCATATTCATCTAATTAACCATGTTAAATAACCTGTCCCAAATTATATATATATATAATATAGATATATCTATCTATCTGATAAAATGTGTATATATATACATGTAATTTGTATAGATATATATAAGGTTCATGTATATGTATGTATGCACAGACTTAGTGATAATAAGATGCCTGCAGCTAAAGATATGGTTGGTTGTGTGTATATTCTTATGACCTCAGCAATGGGGGTCGAATTGCTCCATTCATTGAATATCTATACCATAACATAATGGAAATGTGCATTCAGGCAGGGTTTTGTGCTCAGTGGGTGTGCTGGAGGCGCTGGCCATTCAAATCAATCAATCATTCGAATCAATCAGCAGGTTGGACAGAGCAGAGACATACTGTTGTATTGTTAACAACAAAACTGGTAATTTAATGCTTCTCCACTACATTACCTCATGGGCTTCGCCGCATGCCTTCAGCACGAGCTTTAGCCATCCGTCAACACCCTCACACACACATGCATTCATTAGCAAAACAAATCACAAGGCTTCATTTACACATGTAAACGTGAGAAATATTTATTGGCTTTAATCTAACGTACTCCACTCTGATTGGATAGTGACTTTGTAAAAACATCTCAGGTTTGTATGAACACGAGTCGGATCAAAGATGGTTGAAACAGCTGTTCTTCAGAGGGGCACTTCACAGGATCTCACAATGATAACAAAGATTTTTCCGGGTCCTTTGAAATTCCCAGAAGTTCTGCCGAGTTTTGCTGTTTGTGGAGTTAATGTTGAAATGGATGTGCATGCTTCCATGACTCTAGATCTACTTTGTAGATCTATGTGTCTGTTTTTGTGCATATGTCTGTGTTTAGAGTTGTCATTGTGTTTGTATGTGTGTAGTATAAGGCTTGGTGGGTAACTAGAGCTGTAAGAATGGGAGAAATCTTTGGATTAGCTGGCCTTGCATCAGGTATGCGGCAACTGCAAGCCCTGGGGCATCCAAAGTATACAGAGCATAGAGACTAAGATATGTGTGTGTGAGTGTAAAAAAAGTACAGAAATGTGTGTGAGAGAGGTGTTGGTTTGTGTTTAAATACAGTGAGAAGTTGAAGCAGAACTCAAAAGAGCAGTATCATAAATGTACATTAAAGGAGTAGTTCACCCTAAAATGAACTTTGCTGAAAATTTACTCAACCTCAGGCTATGGACTCGGGGGCTTATGACCTAAATTCCAAAAACCTCATTAATTGACACATTACCTCGATTACAATTATTTAATTACGATTATTTTATTTATTATTTATTTTTTGCCCTCGTAGTTCATTAAAGGTTTGTACCGTAAATATACTCAGCTATTTAAGGTGGGATTTTTTTTTTCTAATGAAAGAGTGCATTTCTTATTTTTGTGATTTTAAAATAATTGAAGGAAATTAATTATTTATGGTTATTTGTTTCAATATTTCGAACAATAAAATCATAGCTTGCTTGAAATTAAGACGTCTTAAGAAAAATGAAATTCACATTTCATTTTTATTGTAAAAAAACGTTTCTTAAAAAATAGAAAATAACTTTCATTTTTTGCAAAAAAAAAAAAATATTAGCAATGTCAGAATAGAAAATAACCACATCCCTTGCCAGCCAATACATTTAAATATTGGGCATGTAAAATTATAAAGATAACTTGTACTCTTGTAATGAATAATGCATGTGAAAAGGAGAAAATAAACTACTTAATAAATTTTGTTTTTCGATGAATCATCCAGCCCTACCTCAGGCCATCCAAGATGTAGATTAGTTTGCTTCTTCATCAGAACAGATTTGGAGAAAGTAACGTTTATAAGAGAAAACAGTCCACAACTGTTTCAAACAATAGTTGGTGGATGTTGTGTGAGAGGACAAACATGGATGGACTCTAAGCTTCCTTACTGATGGATTTGTTTTTTAAAAACATTGAATTTTTCGCTTTCCAAGATGTTAATTGTTGGACTGGAGTGGGGTGGATTACTTGTGTATTATTGTGAAGTTTTTATCAGCTGGACTCTCATTCTGTTTCTGACGGCACACATTTCACGTGCAGAAGATCTGTTGATGAGCAAGGGATGTAATGTTAAAATATCCCCCATCTGTTCAAATGCTAGAAACAAACTAAATTTGGTAGGCTTGAGGGTGGTGATAATTTTTTAGCAAGTTTTTATTTTTAGGTGAACTTTTCTTTTACAACTCAAATCCCATTCAGATAGTAAATGTATTTTGACATTTGTTGAATAAAATGTGTCGTGCCCTTGCCTGGTGCACCTATATGAAAGACTTTCTAGATAAATCAACAGTACTTCAGGCATCCTGTCTGATTTAAAAACAGAACGAAATCTACAGAGATCCCAATCCTGTTCAGGTTTGGTATATGAAATTACATTATTTACACAACTAAACCCATCCAAATAGTTCTTTTGTATGGTACGATTGAGTGCAGAAGTATTACAGCAGCCCATCCTGGAGTTTTCTAAGAAAATATCAAGTTCCTCCTCTTGAGTCATGACTTTTCATGAGTGATTTAGGGATGCTTGAATTGGCCTGACAGGATGTTGACTTTGAATTGGAATGACAGGAAGAGGAAATTACTCAACTGCAATTCAAAGAAATTCAACACTGTCATTCGAATGTTTTACGACAAATCACAAATCATTAGATCATTAAGTTGGTCTAATCAGGTTTATATTTTTCTTTAATATTTATAATAGATTTTTCCTCCGCAGATTAGACATATTTCTCTAAGTTAAGATATTAAGTTAAGATTTCTCTGAGCAACAAATGTCCATCATGTTGTTTTCAAACTTTATTAAAACCATTATTGACATAGAAATTTTAGGTAAATTATCATCATTCTGGGAAATTTAAATTTTAATGTGTGCGTGGGTTAGGGTTAGTACTGGAATATGAAATACTGTATATTAAGCATGATATACACTACCATCCAAAAGTGTTTTCTATTTGATCAATTTATTGCATACTTGCTGAATAAAAGTATTTCTTCAAAAAAATTCTTACTGACCCC
Source organism: Sinocyclocheilus anophthalmus (assembly GCA_018155175.1). NCBI lineage: Eukaryota > Metazoa > Chordata > Actinopteri > Cypriniformes > Cyprinidae > Sinocyclocheilus > Sinocyclocheilus anophthalmus. The sequence goes on from JADLZN010004653.1 coordinate 245,837, forward strand.
AAACCTCTGAATGGTAATGTATGTCAAACATAAATTTTCCGTACGTTTCTCTGAAACATTCAAACATTATGATGCACCCCCTATTGGAAAATCATTTCAGAGATTCGACAGTAGATGTGTATTGAAAATAGAGACCAAAAGTGACCGATGAATGCCAACACTTGTTCATTGCAAACCTGTGCAGAAGACTTAATTATTAACCCCTGTGCTGAAAAGCTCACATGAGGAACAGGAAGTGTTCAGAGCGAAGTGGCAGAGTTCAGTAATGCCTGCAGTGACAGGTCGAATAAGGGGGACTATAAATGAACAATATGTTTGTGTTTGTGTCCTTTAATAATAATAACATGATTTATCAACCTTCCAGTCTCTCTCTTGAAACTAACATGGAAGTGACTTAAACTGCAATTCATCGATTGGCCGCTAGATTCTGGCTCCAAAAGGGAGTCAGTCCCACAGAGTCCCCATGTTAAAATGCCCAACTTTACAGCAGAAATTTTTTTTTACAGCCTGGTACAAAAAGTGGTTTTGGTCTATATAGCTAATTTTGCCCTTCATGACAACTGTGAGGGGGGTGAATTTTTTTATAACTCATCCGTTTAAATTATATTAAGCCTTAAAGTTCTGCAAAATTAAGGCCGTGGCCACTTGAATGACATGTGGATTGCCGCTGCTGTCACCACCGACGAGCTAGGTTGGGCGTGGTTTCAGCAACCAGCTCCCGCCTCTTTGCCTATTTTCGATTATCCGGGAGTGATGCGTGGTGACGCGTTTCCAAGATGGCGACGGCCGGCTCCGCCTACTTTAGGCTTCAAAACCGCTCTTCGGAAACCTACGGGTGATGTCACGGACACTACGTCCATGTTTTTACAGTCTATGGTCGAAACACGATGATCTTTATGGGTGCAACGGATCGTAGATGATCCGTGATCCGTACGGATCAGGCTGCACGGTTCGGCACGCATGTGATTCGCGGATTAACTGTTAAGTTTAACCATCATAAAGTTAAAGTTTATTATTTGCACATGTTTTGTCTTGCCAGTTGACACATTCAAGCTATTTTAACTCGGGTGCTGTTTTCTGTGCGCTCAGCCGCTGCAGCGCACACGCAGAGAGAGAGACACCCCGTGAACAGTGAATTGATTCCTCTTTCACATACACAAAGTTATGATCATGATCAGATCCATACTCAAAATCCTTATTGATCCGAACCGTGAGTTTTGGATCCGTTGCACCACTAATGATCTTGTATTGACGATAGCCAGAGATATTGTCAAAAACATCAATTGTTGGCAATATTAAGATATTTGGCATTTCCAATTAATGTAGGCCTGTTACATTCCTTATTTTTATTAGGCCTATTTATTTTATTATTATTATTTTAGTTACTTTTAGTATTACATTAAAATTACATTAATTTGAAGGCATAAATTACCAATAACTGACGTGCGGCGGGATAATCAACACAAGCTATATATTGTTACCCCTCCTCAGTTAAAAATGTTTTACAAAATGTATTTTAAAACAGGCTATACATAGAATTATCGGCCTATGATTAAAATATTACCACTTCAGACTCAATAAAATCATGAATAAAAAGCTTTTATTTCAGCCCCCGTCAAAACAACCTGTTTACACCGAATATGTTTCTTCTCTTTTTTTTTCCACTATTTATAAATTTTTTTTAGAACTATTAGGAATGAATAAAAAACCGTAGCTATATATCTCCCACCGTTCTCAGCATATGTTGAGTATATTCGTCTCCTCCGTCGTCGCTGGAGAGAATATGCGGCGTCAGATGCCGAAAGCTCAGTCATTACTCCGTCACTCTGTTTTTACTTTCACTTTCTGCATAGTGAATTGACTGAGATTAAGATGTTTACAGGCGTAACTCTTGCTTAAAGTTTGCACGTTGCTTGTGTGTGATATGCATTGGCTCGCCTTCATGTTTTAAAACAGAAATATTTCCAACATTGCGACGTAACCAATTACCCCCCCGTACCGACCGAACCGGGTGACGCCCCGCGTCGTATCGACTGCACCGTGAATTTTGTGACCGTTACACCCTGTCATGGGGCTGACAAGATGTGAGACGTGCGGATCCATATGCAAGCTCTTTATTAGGAGAAGACAGAGACGTGGTCATAAAACAGGCATGGGTCAGATAATGGGAGACAGGTATATGGCGGGCAAAACACAAGAATAGTCCTAGGGCTAGCGTAGGTCAACGAACGGCGAACAGAATCAAAAGTGCAAGACTAAAGGGATAAATCCAGGAAGACAGGCAAAGGTCAGAACTGAGAAAACTGACAAGGCAAGGCAAAACAGGAAGGATAACAGGAACTAGGAAAACTAACAGGCGAAGTAATACTCTGCAGTGAATGGTAGTTTGAGTGAGTGAGTGATGTGAAACAGCTGGGTGCAATCAGTGTAAACAGCTGTGTGCAATCCGTGCTGAGTGCAATCAGTACAATGAATGATGGGATATGTAGTCCAGGGTGCTATGCAACAGTTTGTGTAGTGAGAGAGTCAGTGTAATGGAAGGGTGACCTCTGGTGGCAATCGGAAGGAAGTCCATGGACATGATTCGTGACAGAGCCCCCCCCCCCCAAGGAGCGGCTTCCAGAAGCTCCAAACATTAAACGATCCAGGTGGGCGGTGGAGCGGAGGCGGAACAGGGGGAGGGACGGAGGGCCAGGTCAAAGGATAGGAGAGACCAGGGACTGAGGCAGATCCGTCGGAGCTGAGGACCACCACAGCAGAGCAGACTGGTCCGAAGGTCCCCACGGCAGAGCAGAAGACCACCACAGCAGAGCAGAAGACCACCACAGCGGGGCAGAGGACCACCACGGCGGATCAGAGGACCACCAGAGCCAGACAGTATACCACCACGGCGGGGCAGAGGACCACCACGGCGAGGCAGAGGACCACCACGGCAGAGCAGAGGACAACCAGAGCCATACAGTAGACCACCACGGCAGGGCCAAAGAGGACCACCACGGTGGAGCAGAAGGAACAGGGAACCCCCCCAGTGAACCACACCGATCAGGAGACCATGGCAGAGATTGTAACAACGAGAGAGCAGAGACAGAACATTGGGGTTGATAGTCAAGACTGAGCGTTCAGGGGCAGCCTTCCTGGCTGGGTCGGGACAAGACAAAAGTTCACAACCGGCCTCCATAACCGTGACAGGACAGGATTAGGATTCCCCGACGGCCTCCATAGCTATGACAGGACAAGCAGGGAGTTCGCAAACAGCCTCTATAGCCATGACAGGACAGACAAAGAGTTCACAGACGGCCTCCTTGGCCGGAACGGGACAGGCAGGGAGTTCATAGCCGGCCTCCTTGGCCGCAACAGGACAGGCAGAGAGTCCATAGACAGCCTCCTTGGCCGGAACAAGACAGACAGAGAGTTCATAGACTGCCTCCTTGGCCGAACAGGACGAGCTGAGAGTTCATAGGCGGCCTCCTTGGCTGGGACAGGACGAGCAGAGTGTTCATAGACTGCCTCCTTGGCCGGAACAGGACGAGCAGAGAGTTCATAGACGGTCTCCTTGGCCGGAACAGGACGAGCAGCAGGTTCTAGACGTCCTCCTTGGCCGGACAGACGAGCCAAAGTCAAGACGGCCTCCTTGCCGGACAGGACGAGCAAGGTTCATAGACGCCTCCTTGGCCGACGGGCCGACAGAGTTCATCCGTGCGCCCTCCTGGCCGGAACGACGGCAGAAAGTGCTTTCTGGGCGCCACCACCACGCATGACTGAGGCAAGTGTCCCCCCCCCCCCCAGTCCGCCCCCCCCATCCGGAGTTTGTCTGCAGCCTGTGCCTCCACCCCCACCGCCACCTCTGAAGAGACTACAGTGGACAGCATGGCCTCTGGGAGCACAGCAGTGGCACCGCTACCTCGGGAGGTTCTGCAGCGTAAGCCGCCACCTCTGGAGATGTTGTAGCCGGTGCTGCTGCCTCTAGCAAATCGGGGGTGGAGTACGCGGCCCAGATACACCACAAAGCAACCCCCCATATGGGAAGTGCTGCAAACAGGGAAATGAGTTCATGAACAGAAGGGTTAGACTGAGTGGGTTTGGGGATACCAGCTGTGCGTGCAGACACCAGCGGTGCATCCCTCACACTTGATACCAGACTTGGATACCGAAGGGCTGACCTTGAGAACCTGGGTGTGACAGACAGGACGTGACATGACTCTGGATGATCAGCTGTGATGCAACGTGATTCTGGATGAATATCTGAGGCGTGACGTGACTCTGGACGAACATTTGAGACGTGACGAGACTCTGGACGAACAGCTGAGACGTGGCTGGACTCTAGAAGATCAGCTGAGACCTGACTGGACTCATGAAAATCCGCTGTGACTAGACTTAACTCATGACGATCAACTGCGACTTGACCTGACTCATGAAGATCAGCCGTGACTTGACTTGACTCATGAAGATCAGCTTTGACTTGACTGGACTCATGAAGATCAGTTGTGACTTGACTTGACTCATGAATATCAGTTGTGACTTGACTAGATTCATGAATATCAGTTGTGACTTGACTTGACTCATGAGTATCAGCTGTGATTTGACCAGACTCAGGATAATAAACTGTCACTCTATTTGACTCAGGAAGATCAACTGTGAATAGACTTGACTCATGACGATCAACAGTGACTAGACCAGACTCAGGAAGATTAGCTGTGACTTGACTGACCCAGGAAGATTAGCTGTGACTTGACTAACTATGACTATCACTTGACTTTGACCAACCCATAGTGATCAACCGTGGGCTTGGACTAGATGCTGTGGTGGCCTCCATCTGCGATCAGGCTCCGCCTGCCACCGCCATCTTGGGTTGGCGTGTCTGTACAGCACCACCTGTTCAATCACAGACATGTGTCGCGTTCTTTTCCTCCGCGCACACCCACAGTAAATCAAAATCCGACCAGTCAACAAAGCATAATCCATGAGCTGAGCGAGTGATGAACGTGGACCCTCGCTTCTAAGCTTAGCCCTCAGAGGTTGATTTATGTCATTGCAGAAAAACTCTATCAATAGACAGTATGGTAACTCAGAATAGTGAGCGATGGATAAATACTCTCGGATATAGTTCTCCAGTGACCGTGGGCCCTGTTTAAGGGCTAACAAAATTATTGCCGTTTCCATACCTGGCCAATATTCTTTGGAAAAATTGCTGGATCCTTGTTGGGCTGAGTATTCTGTAACGGGGCTGACAAGATGTGAGACGTTCGGATCCATATGCAAGCTCTTTATTAGGAGAAGACAGAAACGTGGTCATAGAACAGGCATGGGTCAGATAATGGCAGACAAGTATATGGCGGGCAAAACACAAGAACAATCCTAGGGCTAGCGAAGGTCAACGAACAACAAACAGAATCAAAAGGGCGAGACTAAACGGATAAATCCAGGAAAACAGGCAAAGATCAGAAACCAAGAAAACTGACAGATGCAAAGGCAAAACAAGGAAACACGGGAAGAATAACAGGAACTCGGAAGCTACGGCCCAAGTACTACTCGCAGTGAAGGTAGTTTTGAGTGATGATATATCTTGAGTTAGTGCTGGAAACCGCTTGGTGCAATCGTGAAATACAGCTGTGTGCAATCCGTGTGAGTGCAATCAAGTGAATGAATGATGTATTGTAGTTCAGGGTGCTATGCACCAGTTTTGTGTTGCGATATCAATGTAATTGAAAGGGTGACCTCTGGTGGTGAATACACGGAAGTCCATGGACCGAATTCGTGACACACCCCTAGTATTTTTATAATAGTTATACAAGCGATAATAATTCTAGATTAATCATTAACTATTTTTATTATTATTATTGCTATATAAAAACATCTTTATATATGTGTTATTAATAAATAATGTCTTATAAAAATAAATAAATACTAACATATCAACGTTTTAAACGGATTTTCATGTGTTGTCATGTGGGCTCTTGTGTTTCATGCATTATGGTTGTTTTTTATCTGCTTTGGTACACAGTTTAAAATGCATAGCCTAAAGCAGAACTGATGTGGCTAAACATTTTAGAGCAATGAAAAATAAGCAAATGCTCTAAAATAAAATTCCTAGATACAAACGCATCACAGAAAGCATCACTATTTCTATTATAAGAAGATAATAGATTATATGCAATCTTAATTAGAAACATCTCATAAATATCTGAATATTACAGATCTGAGTTGTAACATCAGACAGGGAAAGTTTTAGTGACATATTGCAGATGAGCAAATGCTCTTTAAATGATTTTTTGTTTCAGATGAAAGATGCTTTGCATCTCATCCTGTTTGTCTTTGTCTGTCTGCACTGTGACTGTCAACTCAAACCACTTCACAAATCTCTTCCTCTGGCAGTGACCTCTCTCTGGGTTTGTGGTTGACTTTCACTCTGTGGCGCACACACACACACATATAAAAACACACAGTGTATTGAGGGGTTTGGCGGGTGGTTTGGGAGGAGCAGGCAGGCATCTCTCTTTGCTGAAGGGAAAGGCCTCCTCCTCTCTGGAACATTCCAGATGAGCTCACACTTGCCTGCTGGAGATGAAGAAAGAGATGAGACTGTCAAAGAGTGTGTCTGTGCACCGTTAAAAAAGAAAACATGAAAATTCTGCGATCATTTATTAACCTTCAAGTCACTCCTAAACTGTATGACTTACTATTTTTTCTAGACCATTTTTTGGTGTTAGTAGTTGCTCGATCTTAGCATCTGTTTTTTTTTTTTTAAATGGCTGGAATATTTATGTCAATGAATGAAAGAATTGGAGGCGATCTATTGCTCTTAGATCTTTTGCTGCATTGAACTCAACAGAATTCCATTCAGCCTTCTCTCTCTCTAATCGCGCCACACTCACTACAGGAAGTGCTGACTCTGCAGGGTATATTTAACATGCTCGCCCATGTTTACGCTGAGCAGACTCCGGATGTGTTCCTGCTCACTCGTGTGTGGTGTGTGTGTTTGTTTGTTGTGGTTGTGGTGTGTGTGTAGTGGTGTGCGCGGGGTGTTGCAAAGAACACACTTCAGCTGGACACTTGAGGCACACTTTATATGAAAGTCACATACACTACTGTTCAAAAGTTTGGGGTTGGTAAGATTGTTATGCTCACCAAGGCAACTTTTCATTGATTTAAAAATACAGTAAAAAACGGAAATATTCTGAAATGATTAAATGTATCAATTTAAAATAACTGATTTCTATTTTAATGTTTTTTAAAATGTAATTTATTCCGGTGATGCAAATCTGAATTTTCATCAGCCATTACTCTAGTCTTCAATGTCACATTATCCTCCAGAAATCATTCTAATATGCTAATTTTGAACTTCAGAACATTATTTTTATTATTTTCAATGTTAAAAACAATTGTGCTGCAGTGAAACAGTGATAATTTTTTTTTCCCAGTTCCTTTGATGATTAAAAGTTCAAATAACAGTTAAAAAAAAAAAATTTTTTTGTAAGACTACAAATGTTTTTATTGTCACTCGATCATCTATGCTGAATAAAAGTATTAAATTCTTTAAAGAGATCTTCCTGACCCCAAACTTTTGAACAGAAATATATAACAAAAAGAAAAAATTAAAAAGTTATAACAGTTCACAGACAAAAGTACATAAGTACATATATTGTCTTCTGTTCCTCCTTATTTTCACTTTTTTCACTTTAGAACTTCATCTTAAAGCAGTTAAGACGCTGGTTTGCCATCAAAATGTGTTGTGAAATGAACTGCCTGGAGGCTCAAATTCTCGCCTCTCAGGTTTTTCCTTTTTAGCTAAATATGCTCAAATGAGTTCTAACCTGCCAGAAAGTGCCTGAGAGGTTATTAAGTTCTGGAGGATTTTCTCACATACTCCTCTCCTCTAATAGAAACCAAACAGTCTGTGATAATACTACCATAATACAATTTGGAGAGTATGTGTCTAATTCTTATTCAAGACTTGGGGAGTGAACGTAACTCATTCAGTTATTTGGGGTAAATGCAACTATGGTCAATGCAAGTTTTGTTGTGTGCAATGCAAAAGTGAAACAATCCAATAATTTAGAGGACATCTTGTGTATATGATTTCATAAGCAATAAACTTTCTGCTTACAGAGTACTTTCAGAGTATTTCAGGTCCAGTTTCAGAGAGGTTGATACTCAGTATTAAACATTGTTGTGTTGATTTTGTACTCAAGAAATATTTCTTATATTATCAGTGTTGAAACTGTTGCTGCTTCATATTTTTGTGGAAACAGTTTTTTCAGGATTCTTTGATAAATAGTAAGTATAATTCGAACAGATGTGAATCTTTATACTCATGGTGTTTTTTGCTTGTCTTTTTGAAGTGTACATTGAAAGAATTGAACCAAGGGGAGTTGCACCCAAATCAGATAAACCAACAGAATACGTCTTGGAGGTGAGTTTCGAGACTGTTTCCAGTACAGTCTTACGAAAATTTGAACAAAATCTCCTGCATATTGTATCTCTAGGTGCTGCTCTATATTATATCTTCATGAAAAGCAGGTATTTTCTGTAGTTGTCATATTTTTACAGAACAATTGTAGCCAAAATGTGTAATGTATTTGGCATGCTATATGTTTGTCATACTTTTCTCTTGGTCGAAGGCCTTGTGGTCTGACTCCACTTTGTCGACTGTCAGCAAAACCCCTCATGAAGTGGTGGAGTTTATCTCCCAGGTGAGTGACAGTCATTTGTGTTGTGTTTCATGAATGTGAGAAATGTTGAGC